>JAQJVL010000063.1:2545701-2610701 GCA_035578905.1 Stictocephala bisonia | reverse complement strand
CAGTTTCAATATTGTTTATGCCAATGCCACAATTTATCTCGACTTAGCAACGTGAACAATTGCAGCAACTGTCTCCTCTTTGTAGGTACTTCTTTGGGTTTTTTTATATTTTGATCTTTTGATTGTTGGCATTTAGTTTTTTGTTTATTTCATTTTCAGTATTTGTCTAAAACAAGATTGTGATTATTTTGTTAACTTTATTTATTCTTTGAAACTGCTAGCTCTAAGTTATTCTTTTAAAGCCAGGTTCACCAAAATGTGTTTTATTATTGAACAGAAATTTTAAATGAAATTCGCCACACTTTTGCATATATATTCATTTTTATACTTCATACCTCCTCAATCCTCCTAAGTGCGCTTTGCGGTGGAGGTCAGGAAGTTTTTGTGTGGACTTCAATAGTGGGGTGGGGGGGGGGGGTTGGACGGGCGGACGTGGATATGAGCGAAACACAAAACATGTAATACAAATACAGTAGGCATCAGCAAGCTGTACCATGGGAGCAGTCCAAGCTAGGTCCACCATCTTGATGGTGGTCAGACCTTGTAATATCTCGTCGTTTAATGCGCACAAGTAAGCTCTTTGTTTGCATTTAGAGTTAATCCATTTAGAGAGTAAATAAAATTTTGAAAATAAGAATGTGTTGAATTAATGGGTTTATAGTGCGCATTCCAATAAAATAATTGTGCTATAGCTAACAGTTTAATTTAATAATATTTTTAATAAATAACGAACCAATTACAAAATTCAAACGAAAAGAAAAGTTAGTATGTGACAATTTTATTATTTTCAGTCAGAGAATTTTCGTATGTGAGAAAGTTTGAGGTTGTTAATTGAGGTTTAATAATATCAAAAAGTTGTATTTTTAGCACAATTATTTTTCTTTATATGATGTGGTAAAGTGGCACACGTATAACCATCGCAAGCTACGTTCCTATAATCGCATACGGAATCGTTGTTCGCTCTTTATCATTTACATAATTTTTCAATATATTTAAGATATAACTATGTATACTACGCAGACTACGAGCACAACGCTCCGTACTGGGACGGTAAGTGAAGCGAGGTGCCATCTTGGTGGTGCCTGTTGGCTTCACCGCAGGAGGTCTATGCCCACTTTGTCTATTTGTATTTTACTTGCTCTGTGGAGCAAACCGTATAAGTATAACTATCGATTGTTTTATGTACAATTAGAATATTTAAGTTATTTTGATTTTTGTGATTCTTTTTTCATACTGTTATTATATTTAAGAGTATACTTCGTTTTCTGTGGTTTAATGGTAAATAGGACTTATTAAGTTTGTGCTCCACCATATTATTAATAAAGGATTTATCAAATTCATTTGAATCCGCTAAAATCGTATTTTATAAACACTATAGAGTTACAAAGTCGAGTGGAAGGTAGGAATAAATAGTCCTAACACCACTTAATAAAGTCATTTTTTTCATTTCATTACAGTTACTTTAAAAATGTGTGTAATGAATTTAACCTTGTAAGTTAAAAATTTTGTCGTTCTCCAGAATGCTATAACAGGAAAACTACTTTTGAAACGGCTATTTCTGATTAACTTTTTCTTTTAAAGCCAGGTTTGCGGAAATGGACTATTGAAAATATATTTTAAATGAAATATTGATCGATTTTTGCATTTTAATTCATAATTATACTTCACATTCCCATCCCCTAACGGCAAAAGTTTTATAGAATCATAGAATTATTTTATTCGTATTTCTTATAAAAAGATCTAATCGATATATTAGTTGGATATAACATTGTAACTAGTATTTATAACCAAGTATCTATAATCAAGTATTTATAACCAAGTATTTATAATCAAGTATTTATAACCAAGTATTTATAACCAAGTATTTATAACCAAGTATTTAAAAACAAGTATTTATAACCAATTATTTATAACCAAGTATGTATAACCAAATATTTATAAACAATTATTTATAACCAAGTATTTATAACCAATTATTTATAATCTAGTATTTAAAATCAAGCCAATATTTATAATCTAGTATTTATAATCAAGTATTTATAACCAATTATTTATAACCATGTATTTATGACCAAGTATTTATAATCAAGTACTTAAAATCAAGCCAATATTTATAATCTAGTATTTATAATCAAGTATTTATAACCAATTATTTATAACCATGTATTTATGACCAAGTATTTATAATCAAGTATTTATAACCAAGTATTTATAATCTAGTATTTATAATCTAGTATTTATAAAATAGTATTTATAATCTAGTATTTATAATCTAGTAGTTTATAAACTAGTATTTATAATCTAGTATTTATAATTAAGCCAATAGTTATAATCTAGTATTTATAATCTAGTAGTTTATAAACTAGTATTTATAATCTAGTATTTATAATTAAGCCAATAGTTATAATCTAGTATTTATAATCTAGTATTTATAAACTAGTATTTATAATCTAGTATTTATAATTAAGCCAATATTTATAATCTAGTATTTATAATCAAGTATTTATAACCAATTATTTATAACCATGTATTTATGACCAAGTATTTATAATCAAGTATTTATAACCAAGTATTTATAATCTAGTATTTATAATCTAGTATTTATAAACTAGTATTTATAATCTAGTATTTATAATCTAGTAGTTTATAATCTAGTATTTATAATTAAGCCAATAGTTATAATCTAGTATTTATAATCTAGTATTTATAATCAAGTATTTATAACCAATTATTTATAACCATGTATTTATGACCAAGTATTTATAATCAAGTATTTATAACCAAGTATTTATAATCTAGTATTTATAATCTAGTATTTATAAACTAGTATTTATAATCTAGTAGTTTATAAACTAGTATTTATAATCTAGTATTTATAATTAAGCCAATAGTTATAATCTAGTATTTATAATCTAGTATTTATAATCTAGTAGTTTATAAACTAGTATTTATAATCTAGTAGTTTATAAACTAGTATTTATAATCTAGTAGTTTATAAACTAGTATTTATAATCTAGTATTTATAATTAAGCCAATAGTTATAATCTAGTATTTATAATCAAGTATTTATAAACTAGTATTTATAATCTAGTATTTATAATTAAGCCAATAGTTATAATCTAGTATTTATAATCAAGTATTTATAATCTAGTATTTGTAATCTAGTATTTATAAACTAGTAGTTTATAAACTAGTATTTATAATCTAGTATTTATAATTAAGCCAATAGTTATAATCTAGTATTTATAATCTAGTAGTTTATAAACTAGTATTTATAATCTAGTATTTATAATTAAGCCAATAGTTATAATCTAGTATTTATAATCAAGTATTTATAAACTAGTATTTATAATCTAGTATTTATAATCTAGTATTCATAATCTAGTATTCATAATCTAGTAGTTTATAAACTAGTATTTATAATCTAGTATTTATAATTAAGCCAATAGTTATAATCTAGTATTTATAATTAAGCCAATAGTTATAATCTAGTATTTATAATCCAGTATTTATGATCTAGTATTTATGATCAAGCCAATATTTTTATAATCTAGTATTCATGAAAACATGAATATTAGAATATTTTCTCTCTCTTGTTTTTGGAGAGTATCAAATGTAGTTAATGTGTTTTTAAATGGTATTTAAAATGTGTTTCAATTTTTTTTCTTACGTAACACCCAACATTTTATCGTAGTTTTGGATACTAAATAATTATTTAACGATTCTTTTATTGTTGGGTAACTTTTTGTATAGCCAACAATATACAAGTTGCATGGAGAGCAAGGTTTGGTGTAAAACAAGTACGTCTATGCCTATATGGTACATTTAGGTTATTAGGCCACCATAACCATTGCTAGTTGTTGATTAAAATCACGCCATTGTTGGAACTTTAAATGCAAGTATTATTTTAAAAATATTTATATTATTGTAAATATTTATACAATAATAGTTGCTATTATTTTAATATTTGTTTGTTTGTTGTGTTTATTGTATATAAATTTAATTATTGTCTTATTTTAAATAGTAGCTAATATGCATAACTCAATTGCCCACTTATAACGGAGAGCCCAGCCCCACCTGTACCATACTTGTAACTTGTAAAGTCTACGGTTGAGCATATAAAAATTACCCACGTATTATAGTCTTTAAATTACATTTACTATCCAAAACCATCATACAAAATTGGGTGTTCTACAAGAAAAAACTTGTCATCATTTTGAAAACTGTTAACTACATATTTTTAAACCTCTCCAAAAACAAAATAAAGAAATAATTCCATTTAAAATTTGTCATCAGCTTTACAGTTTACAAGATCCCAATGTACGTTGACAAGCTTAAAACCAACCTGTATTATTATTAGTCTTCTACCATTTTGACTACCTGGAATTTTTTCTTTTCATGAACTAACTTGATTTTAGAACTCCTCATGGTTATTGGACGATGATTAATTATCAAACTTCTCGTGGTTATGTGACAATGATTATCAAACTTCTCGTGGTTATGTGACAATGATTATCAAACTTCACGTGGTTATGTGACAATGATTATCAAACTTCTCGTGGTTATGTGACAATGATTATCAAACTTCTCGTGGTTATGTGACAATGATTATCAAACTCCTCATGGTTATGTGACAATGATTATCAAACTTCTCGTGGTTATGTGACAATGATTATCAAACTCCTCGTGGTTGTGTGACAATGATTATCAAACTTCTCGTGGTTATGTGACAATGATTATCAAACTCCTCATGGTTATGTGACAATGATTATCAAACTTCTCGTGGTTATGTGACAATGATTATCAAACTTCACGTGGTTATGTGACAATGATTATCAAACTTCACGTGGTTATGTGACAATGATTATCAAACTTCTCGTGGTTATGTGACAATGATTATCAAACTTCTCGTGGTTATGTGACAATGATTATCAAACTTCTCGTGGTTATGTGACAATGATTATCAAACTTCTCGTGGTTATGTGACAATGATTATCAAACTTCTCGTGGTTATGTGACAATGATTATCAAACTTCACGTGGTTATGTGACAATGATTATCAAACTTCTCGTGGTTATGTGACAATGATTATCAAACTTCTCGTGGTTATGTGACAATGATTATCAAACTTCTCGTGGTTATGTGACAATGATTATCAAACTTCTCGTGGTTATGTGACAATGATTATCAAACTTCACGTGGTTATGTGACAATGATTATCAAACTTCTCGTGGTTATTTGTGACAATGATTATCAAACTTCTCGTGGTTATGTGACAATGATTATCAAACTTCACGTGGTTATGTGACAATGATTATCAAACTTCTCGTGGTTATGTGACAATGATTATCAAACTTCTCGTGGTTATGTGACAATGATTATCAAACTCCTCATGGTTATGTGACAATGATTATCAAACTTCTCGTGGTTATGTGACAATGATTATCAAACTCCTCGTGGTTGTGTGACAATGATTATCAAACTTCTCGTGGTTATGTGACAATGATTATCAAACTCCTCATGGTTATGTGACAATGATTATCAAACTTCTCGTGGTTATGTGACAATGATTATCAAACTTCACGTGGTTATGTGACAATGATTATCAAACTTCACGTGGTTATGTGACAATGATTATCAAACTTCTCGTGGTTATGTGACAATGATTATCAAACTTCTCGTGGTTATGTGACAATGATTATCAAACTTCTCGTGGTTATGTGACAATGATTATCAAACTTCTCGTGGTTATGTGACAATGATTATCAAACTTCTCGTGGTTATGTGACAATGATTATCAAACTTCACGTGGTTATGTGACAATGATTATCAAACTTCTCGTGGTTATGTGACAATGATTATCAAACTTCTCGTGGTTATGTGACAATGATTATCAAACTTCTCGTGGTTATGTGACAATGATTATCAAACTTCTCGTGGTTATGTGACAATGATTATCAAACTTCACGTGGTTATGTGACAATGATTATCAAACTTCTCGTGGTTATTTGTGACAATGATTATCAAACTTCTCGTGGTTATGTGACAATGATTATCAAACTTCACGTGGTTATGTGACAATGATTATCAAACTTCTCGTGGTTATGTGACAATGATAATCAAACTTCTCGTGGTTATGTGACAATGATTATCAAACTTCTCGTGGTTATGTGACAATGATTATCAAACTTCTCGTGGTTATGTGACAATGATTATCAAACTTCTCGTGGTTATGTGACAATGATTATCTAACTTCACGTGGTTATGTAACAATGATTATCAAACTTCTCGTGGTTATGTGACAATGATTATCAAACTTCTCGTGGTTATGTGACAATGATTATCAAACTTCTCGTGGTTATGTGACAATGATTATCAAACTTCTCGTGGTTATGTGACAATGATTATCAAACTTCTCGTGGTTATGTGACAATGATTATCAAACTTCTCATTGTTATGTAACCATGATTTTCAAACTCCTCATGGTTGTGTGGCCATGATTATCAAACAGCTCGTGGTTATGTGACAATGATTATCAAACTTCTCGTGGTTATTTGACAATGAGTATCAAACTTCTCGTGGTTATGTGACTATGATTTTCAAACTACTTATGGTTGTGTGACAATGATTATCAAACTTCTAGTGGTTATGTAACCATGATTTTCAAACTCCTCATGGTTGTGTGGCCATGATTATCAAACAGCTCGTGGTTATGTGACAATGAATATCAAACTTCTCGTGGTTATTTGACAATGAGTATCAAACTTCTCGTGGTTATGTGACTATGATTTTCAAACTCCTCATGGTTGTGTGACAATGATTATCAAACTTCTAGTGGTTATGTGACCATGATTATCAAACTTCTCTTGGTTATGTGACCATGGTTATCAAACTTATCTTGGTTGTGTGACCATTATTATCAAACTTCTTGTGGTTATGTGACAATGATTATCAAACTTCTCGTGTTTATGTACAATGATTATCAAACTTCTCGTGGTTATGTGACGATGTTTATCAAACTTCACATGGTAATATGAGAATTATTATCAAAAGTCTTGTGGTTATTTGATGAAATTTTCAAACTCTTCATATCTATCGCCCCATAGGAATTTGAAAATCATATCAATGAGTCGATGATTTTCAAACTCCTAATAGTTATAAGATTATGATTTCCAAACTTTCTTGGTTTACTAGGAGGGATTTTAAATGTGCTTGACTTAGATTAAAAGGATTTTCAATATTTCTGAGGGCTATACGATATTTTCAAACTGTATTCATTTTAACAAAGACGATTTTCATTATTAGTGAGGAGTATACGATGAAGATTAAAAGATTTCCTTAGCACTATACAACGAGTATTTTTTTAACTGTGAGGTCCATACATAAAGGATTTTAAAACTTGCTAAGGGTTGATATTTTCAAACTTAAAGCCGGGTGATATTTTCAGGCTATCTCAGGGCTTACTACCAGGATCTTTCAACACGCTGATGAATATAAGATGAGGATTTTAAATCTTTTTTAGGATATTCTATGAGTGTTTTATTACATACGTTTTGCTAATTTAAGCAACGTAACAAAGTACTACCCGTGGACATGTGAACAACTTACTAAATATTCAATTAATGCCAAATACATTTGTTTCCAATATTCTGATCTTTTATAAATGTTAATTTACTATCATAGTTAATGTCGGAGAACAGTTTTAAAACGATCCAGTTTTTTAAAGTGGCAGGATCCTCTGAGGATTTTATAAAGTGGTGTGGTGTTAAGGGAACAAATTCAGACAAAGTGGGACGCCTCGGTTGGCCGTTGGGCTTACAGCAAAGACCGCTGAGCAATAACAAAGATTTATGTCATCTTTTATGTCACTTCAGCGTTTACTTTCTGCAGAGCACTAATCATAATGCTCTAAAACCATTATTGCAAATCGATATTAATAATTATAATGATATTTATTAACATAATACAACCAGTATACTTACATTTAATAATAGACAATGAAAGTTTCTCTAAAGCACTTATATGAATAGTTTGTATTAAATATTAGAAATATTTTGTACTCAGAACTTTATTAAAAATACTTCTTAAACTATCAGACAGAAATAAACCAATTGGGTCTAATCTGAGTCCACCATTTATTATTTAAACCAAAATGATTGTTATTGCTGGTTCTCCGATAACATCATCCACCCCAAGTCTGATGATAGAGGTATAACCTCAGTACTCACAACATGGCAGATCCATCCATCCAATTATATTTTGGAGGCCCATCCACTAAATCTTCTAGGGTGGCAATTTGCACTCAAGGTGATGTTAAAATACCCATAAATAAATTACGAAGAATCTATAAACATTTTCTGGCTAGTTTTTAGTGTTATAAATTTTGTCTACTTTTGGTTATTGATACACTATTTTTATTTTATGAGATTTGAAAATATAAAAATAATTAACTGAAAAAGAAACTCAATATAATTATAAATAATAAAAAAAAACAGATATAATATAAAACTAAAATTAATATACGATTATCTAACGTTATTTCAAAACAGCACACATTTATACTAGTGTTTCTCACACTTATATAATTGATCATCAATACAGGCAACCTTTTCATTTATAACAATTTAACATATAAATCAATAAAAGACCCGCAATTATCAATACCACCATACGTGTAAGTACAAGTAGAAGGGTCAATACCATCATACTCATATGTGTGGTTAGGCGGGTTAGAACCACCATATGTGTAAGTACGGGTGGAAGGGTCAATACCACCATACTCATATGTGTGGTTAGGCGAGTCAGAACCACCATACATGTAAGTACTAGTAGAAGGGTCAATATCACCATACTCATATGTGCGGTTCGGCGGGTCAAAACCACCATACTCATATGTGCGGTTGGGTGGGTCAAAACCACCATACTCATATGTGCGATTGGGTGGGTCAAAACCACCATACATACTCATATGTGTGGTTAGGCGGGTCAGAACTACCATACTTGTAAGTATGGGTGGAAGGGTCAATACCATCATACTCATATGTGTGGTTAGGCAGGTCAGAACCACCATACTTGTAAGTATGGGTGGAAGGGTCAATATCACCATACCCATATGTGTGGTTAGGCAGGTCAGAACCACCATACTTGTAAGTATGGGTGGAAGGGTCAATACCACCATACTCATATGTGTGGTTAGGCAGGTCAGAACCACCATACTTGTAAGTATGGGTGGAAGGGTCAATATCACCATACCCATATGTGTGGTTAGGCAGGTCAGAACCACCATACTTGTAAGTATGGGTGGAAGGGTCAATATCACCATACCCATATGTGTGGTTAGGCAGGTCAGAACCACCATACTTGTAAGTATGGGTGGAAGGGTCAATACCACCATACTCATATGTGTGGTTAGGCAGGTCAGAACCACCATACTTGTAAGTATGGGTGGAAGGGTCAATATCACCATACCCATATGTGTGGTTAGGCAGGTCAGAACCACCATACTTGTAAGTACGGGTGGAAGGGTCAATACCACCATACTCATATGTGTGGTTAGGCAGATCAGAACCACCATACGTGTAAGTACGGGTGGAAGGGTCAATATCACCATACTCATATGTGTGGTTAGGCGGGTCAGAACCACCATATGTGTAAGTACGGTCGGAAGGGTCAATGCCACCATAGGTGTAAGGATGCATGTAAGGGCTAATATAAACAAACTTGTACAAACATCTGTAGGTTAGAATTATTTAATTTAAAATAATTCATAAAACTGAAATATTAAATAGTAACACACTGAGTTGAATAGATATTTTAATCAATGTATTTCGTTGTAATTGTATTTAAATAATTTTAACTGTACACATTGATTGCAGTAGTACGATAAATTGAATATTTTTCAATAAGTAAAACTCGTTCAATGTATTAGTCTGAGAAGAAATGTTACTAATTTTCCTCATATTTATGTATTGTTTTAAAACATTTTGTTAACTTGACCTGGCATCACTACGAATAAAACTATTGTAAAAGTAAGAACTGTTCTTATAACTAGACTCCTGCATTTATATTTAAAATATGCACCTCTTGACGTCTTCGATAAATATGTTAAATAATGTTTGTTAAATGTTCTCTGTGTCAGTAAAAATAATAGAAATTGTTAAAACTGAATGCAAGTTAAATATAATCATATCGTCAGTACAAAATTTTCCCTTTTACTCTAGTATAGATTGTGACGAGGCCTCACAATCTATTCTACCGATATAGAGACGATATCGAATGGCACATAACTCTCACGTGGCCTCACAATCTATATTACCGATATAGAGACGATATCGAATGGTAAATAACTTTCACAAGGCCTCACAATCTATACTACCGATATAGAGACGATATCGAATGGCACATAACTTTCGTGTGGCCTCACAATCTACACTATCGATATATACACGATATCAAATGGCACATAACTTTCACGTGGCCTCACAATCTGTACTACGGATATAGTGACGATATCGAATGTCACATAACTTTCATGTGGCCTCACAATCTACCCGTATACTACCTATATAGAGACGAAGACCAGCCACGGTCAAAAATACTGGAATGTCACAGAATAAATTTGTTAATTAACAGGGTGAATATATTATATAAATTTTAATCAGAGTTCAGATAAAACTATAGTTCATGTACTTTCCTGGTAAACCTATTCAGCGATCTTATAGGCGAAAAAGTGTGGCAATAATATCATTTGACCAACATGAAGAACAAGTATTATGGTTTTTATGAAACATCTATTGAATTGGTGAAGACATATTTCATTTATGTCCGTGACTGGGAAGTATTTTTGCAGTTGAAGCGATTTCACAAATCAATAGGGACTTGAAACCCATTTACAAATGGTCCGCCGCAAATGACTTTCGGCTCAATGTAGGCAAGTGCAGTGTCCTCCGTATGGTCCCTCTGGATGGACAGACGCTTGAGGAGAGTAGTGATGAGCGTTATTTCCTTATATGTGATTGAATAACGGTTAGTGGAAAATTACTATAGTAACAGTTAGTAAAAATAGTCAATAACCGCTTTTGAACTTAGGCGTTATTCCCATGCGAATTTATTACCTGTCACAAACTATGACGACAAACAATAATTATTATAAAATTAAACTGTCAAGAATTGTTCACTTCTTCACAGGCAGTATGTCTCTATTAACGTCATCAAAGATAATCACATGAGTAACGGACATGGAATAGCTGTTTATGAGTTCAATAATTCACTACTGCAGGATACACTACTGACACTACTAACTGGAACTGTCACGGCAACGCATTTAAACATTTAGTTATGTCAATAATGAGTAACGATTTACATAACCGATTTACTGACTAACTGACAAGGGAACTTGTGAACCCACTTGGTGAAAGCACTATACAATAAAGCTTCACTGTTGCCGATAAAATCGGTGGGAAATATTGATATGTTTATTACATTAATTTTTGCTACTTAATTTGTGAGTTTCTAGTTATATATATTAACAATACTACCAAATACTATTTATTTATATGATAATAGTCGTTTTGTTGCCTTTTAATTTATTCGTGTTAAGTAATATTTATAACATCTAATTAAATACCCTTATCAATTAATCGTTATATACGGGGTGGAAAAAATATGGACATTCTTCCACAAATTTTCCAGACTTTTTTGTAAAAGTGAAATCTTATACAATATCATGGTTATATAACATACTTTTTGATGCCATTAGCGACATTTCATCTTTTCAGGGGGACGGCCCACGAGGAGTTGAACAAATATCTTCAACGTAAGCCTGGGTCGAGATTGGTATCAAATGAAAGGTCTATTCAAGAAAAACTAATTGCCGCAAACCGGACTTCAAAAGGTTTATCCTTTCCAGAGTAGCGGTCATTTGAATTTCAAAGTAACTAATTTGAAAAATATTATTTCTCCGCTATTTAACGGTTTTAAGTGAATTAATCTGATAAAAATTAACATTTTTTGAACAATTGTGATGCATTAATTACTGTTATCTTGACTTTAGAAACAATCTCGAAGAAGGACGCTAAGAGAACACAAACATTTAAAATGTATTAGTTAACGTTGTGTTCTCTTTAAGGTGATAAGATCATGATCCTCCTATCGAAATGATGAAAGTATGTTTTGTAAGATATTAACAAAGTGCATGAGTCACACGCGGTCACTCAGGGAGACTGCAGCACTAAGGACGGTAAAGTTATTCCAGGTGACGCAGCAATCTGGTCGGAGGAATTTCCCCCCATTTCAAGAAACCTGCCTGAGGATCTTAAACTATAGCCGTGTCCATGGTTTACAAAACAATTAAAATTTACTCTGATAAATGAATAAAGTAATTATAACTTAAACAAACACAGCTTAAACAAATAGTGTATATGACAGACTAATGTGGATGTATTTATGTATTTAATTTAATTGTAAATATCACATTTCAGAAAAAAAGTTCTTTTGTAAAAAATATTAGTATCTAAAAAATATTCAATATTCGCAAAACAGGAATTTGTATTTTCTATTTATTTTTTATACACAAAACAAATGTCCAACGTAAATAATTAGAGAGTTGCTCATGATGACGTCTCGTAACATAGGGACATTATTTTCTTTTGATGTTATAACGACTGTTTGCTTTGGATTGTGGGCAAAGTAAATCTTATTTATTCATTACGTAGCTGGAATATAATATATTACACCTTCTTGTGTATTGTACCCAAGATAACTACGGCATTCGCATTGATTGTATTCACATATGCAGTACTTATTACCTTCCCAATTATACATGATAACTACAACACTCGCATTGATTGTATTCACATATGCAGTACTTATTACCTTCCCAATTATACATGATAACTACGGCACTCGCATTGATTGTATTCACATATGCAGTACTTATTACCTTCCCATTGTATAAACATGATAACTACAACACTCGCATTGCTTGTATTTACGTATGCAGTACTTATTACCTTCCCAATTATACATGATAACTACGGCACTCGCATTGATTGTATTTACGTATGCAGTACTTATTACCTTCCCAATTATACATAATAACTACGGCACTCGCATTGATTGTATTTACGTATGCAGTACTTATTACCTTCCAAATTATACATGACAACTACGGTATTCGCATTGATTGTATGCACGTATACAGTAATTATTACCTTCCCAATTATACATGATAACTACGGCACTCGCATTGATTGTATTTACGTATGCAGTACTTATTACCTTCCAAATTATACATGACAACTACGGTATTCGCATTGATTGTATGCACGTATACAGTAATTATTACATTCCTAATTATACATGATAACTACGGCACTCGCATTGATTGTATTCACGTATACAGTACTTATTACCTTCGCAATTACACATGATAACTACGGCACTCGCATTGATCGTATGCACGTATACAGTAATTATTACCTTCCCAATTATACATGATAACTACGGCACTCGCATTGATTGTATTTACGTATGCAGTACTTATTACCTTCCCAATTATACATGATAACTACGGCACTCGCATTGATTGTATTTACGTATGCAGTACTTATTACCTTCCAAATTATACATGCCAACTACGGTATTCGCATTGATTGTATGCACGTATACAGTAATTATTACCTTCCTAATTATACATGATAACTACGGCACTCGCATTGATCGTATGCACGTATACAGTAATTATTACCTTCCCAATTATACATGATAACTACGGCACTCGCATTGATTGTATTTACGTATGCAGTACTTATTACCTTCCCAATTATACATGATAACTTCGGCACTCGCATTGATTGTATTTACGTATGACGTACTTATTACCTTCCCAATTATACATGATAACTACGGCACTCGCATTGATTGTATTTACGTATGCAGTACTTATTACCTTCCCAATTATACATGATAACTACGGCACTCGCATTGATTGTATTTACGTATGCAGTACTTATTACCTTCCAAATTATACATGACAACTACGGTATTCGCATTGATTGTATGCACGTATACAGTAATTATTACCTTCCTAATTATACATGATAACTACGGCACTCGCATTGATCGTATGCACGTATACAGTAATTATTACCTTCCCAATTATACATGATAACTACGGCACTCGCATTGATTGTATTCGCATGTGCAGTATTATTACCTTCCCAATTATACATGATAACTACGGCACTCGCATTGATTGTATTTACGTATGCAGTACTTATTACCTTCCTAATTATACATGATAACTACGGCACTCGCATTGATTTTATTCACATATGTAGTACTTATTACCTTCCCAATTATACATGATAACTACGGCACTCGCATTGATTGTATTTACGTATGCAGTACTTATTACCTTCCCAATTATACATGATAACTACGGCACTCGCATTGATTGTATTTACGTAAGCAGTACTTATTACCTTCCCAATTATACGTGACAACTACGGCACTCACATTGATTGTATTCACGTATACAGTACTTATTACCTTCGCAATTACACATGATAACTACGGCACTCGCATTGATTGTATTCACGTATACAGTACTTATTACCTTCCCAATTATACATGATAACTACGGCACTCGCATTGATTGTATTTACGTATGCAGTACTTATTACCTTCCCAATTATACATGATAACTATGGCACCCGCATTGATTGTATTTACGTATGCAGTACTTATTACCTTCCCAATTATACATGATAACTACGGCACTCGCATTGATTGTATTCACATATGCAGTACTTATTACCTTCCCATTGTATAAACATGATAACTACAACACTCGCATTGCTTGTATTTACGTATGCAGTACTTATTACCTTCCCAATTATACATGATAACTACGGCACTCGCATTGATTGTATTTACGTATGCAGTACTTATTACCTTCCCAATTATACATAATAACTACGGCACTCGCATTGATTGTATTTACGTACGCAGTACTTATTACCTTCCAAATTATACATGACAACTACGGTATTCGCATTGATTGTATGCACGTATACAGTAATTATTACCTTCCCAATTATACATGATAACTACGGCACTCGCATTGATTGTATTTACGTATGCAGTATTATTACCTTCCCAATTATACATGATAACTACGGCACTCGCATTGATTGTATTTACGTATGCAGTACTTATTACCTTCCCAATTATACATGATAACTACGGCACTCGCATTGATTGTATTTACGTATGCAGTACTTATTACCTTCCCAATTATACATGATAACTACGGCACTCGCATTGATTGTATTTACGTATGCAGTACTTATTACCTTCCAAATTATACATGATAACTACGGCACTCGCATTGATTGTATTCACGTATACAGTACTTATTACCTTCGCAATTACACATTATAACTACGGCACTCGCATTGATTGTATGCACGTATACAGTAATTATTACCTTCCCAATTATACATGATAACTACGGCATGCGCATTGATTGTATTTACGTATGCAGTACTTATTACCTTCCAAATTATACATGACAACTACGGTATTCGCATTGATTGTATGCACGTATACAGTAATTATTACCTTCCTAATTATACATGACAACTACGGCACTCGCATTGATTGTATTCACGTATACAGTACTTATTACCTTCGCAATTACACATGATAACTACGGCACTCGCATTGATTGTATTCACATGTACAGTACTTATTACTTGCCCAATGACACATGATAACTACGGCACTCACATTGATTGTATTCACGTATACAGTACTTATTACCTTCCCAATTACACATTATAACTACGGCACTCGCATTGATTGTATTCACATGTACAGTACTTATTACCCTCCCAATTACACATGATAACTACGGCACTCGCATTCATTGTATTCACACGTACAGTACTTATTACCTTCCCAATTACACATGTTAACTACGGCACTCACATTGATTGTATTCACATGTACAGTACTTATTACCTTCCCAATTACACATCATAACTACGGCACTCGCATTGATTGTATTCACATGTACAGTACTTATTACTTTCCCAATTACACATGATAACTACGGCACTCGCATTGATTGTATTCACGTATACAGTACTTATTACCTTCCCAACTACACATTATAACTACGGCACTCGCATTGATTGTATTCACATGTACAGTACTTATTACCTTCCCAATTACACATGATAACTACGGCACTCGCATTGATTGTATTCACATGTACAGTACTTATTACCTTCCCAATTACACATGATAACTACGGCACTCACATTGATTGTATTCACATGTACAGTACTTATTACCTTCCCAATTACACATGATAACTACGGCACTCGCATTAATTTTATGCACGTATACAGTACTTATTACCTTCCCAATTACACTTGATACGAAACGTACAGGGGGTGGCTGTACCATGTACTGACTCTCTCCTGTACTTGCAGAGGACCAGCACCAGTCTCTGGGGAGAGTGGATGGGCGTGATGCATGGAGATGAGATTGAGTATGTCTTTGGTCACCCTTTGAATATGTCCCTACAGTACAACGCCAGAGAAAGGGACCTCAGTTTAAGGATCATGCAAGCTTATTCCAGATTTGCTCTCACTGGGTGAGTGTTGGTATATTTATGATTTATTTTATTGATTTCAAAATTAATAAGTTAATGATTTAATGTAAAATTTTTGTGAATAGTAAGATTTAATTCATTAAGTATTATTTAATTTAGTTGTAGCACCGTGTATTCTTTAACTTTAATCTAGTTTATTTTAAAAGTAATTAGATCTCTCTCTCTCTCTCTCTCTCTCTCTCTCTCTCTCTCTCTCTCTCTCTCTCTCTCTCTCTCTCTCTCTCTCTCTCTCTCTCTCTCTCTCTCTCTCTCTCTCCCTCTCCCCCCCCCTCTCTCTCTCTCTCTCTCCTCTATATATATATATATAGATATTGGTAATATATATATATGCCATTTACCACTCATCACTATTTTCCAAAACTATACGTCCAATTTATAACCCAAGCATGTTATATAACCCAATGGTATTATTTTATTGTATTAATTATTTAAAACATGACGATTCTTTTTCTAAATATTTGATATTGGACAGACCATATTTTCTTTGTTACTTTAATAATACTTTTAAATTAAGGTTCAGGTGAATAATTAACCCAATAAAAGTTGTATTATAAGTTGAATACAATATTTTTATTAGCTGCTCTAGGTGCACTATCATTAACAAAGTAGTGTTGAATAAGACCTACTAATATATCCCTGGTTAAAAAAATTTTTGACTATAATAGGTAAACTTACGAACCTAACAGATGAGATCGACATTAGTAGTATCTATTAAATATTGAACTGAAATTATCAGGTTGAACGTTCACCTATGAATAATACTCCACCGATAAGGTAACGCAGTTAGTTGTTGTACATTGTAGTTTTTTATGAATCTATTAGTATAAACTTAAATTCTGTTGAATGTATCGCAAAAGCATTATTTTTATAACCACCTAAAATATTTGATATGATTCAAGTAAACGAGGCACGATGTTTTGGTATTTAAGTGAAAAGTATAACACCACTAAACCGACAACTTAGCAACGTTCAGGGAATAATAATATCCATACACCTGTTGCGTGGAAAAGGGAATGCAGGTCAACAGGTGATTAATGAGAAAATATGAAACACAAGTGTTATTATAACGTGACAAAAAGGTTAACAAATCACGATTTAATCGTGCAGAGATCAGCTGTTATCAACAGTATGAACAAGTGTTTTCCGTGACGTCGTCGCCAAGGCTAGACGTAATTGGTCGGCACGCAACAGCTGACCACTGGGCAGTCTTTACTACTAATATCACCACACTAGTTCTTACTCTTCATTTCATTCAACGTACATCAATAGTTCATTGATGTTGAACATCAATTATTTGTTCAAATCTATGTTACCAATAGCAGGATAATTTTTGTCAGTAACAAGAAGTAGATGCTTTAGGGTCTCCAGAGACTGTCGCTGTCGGCCATGTTGTTTTTAATCTCATAAGAACAATGTTGTTTGCGAATCCATATTTTTTCGTTATTTATTGACCAAAGGTTGTGTATGAGGTGTCATTTTAAACATAATCATATTGGGCATTGGGTTTGTTTTTGTTATTTTTAATATATACGCCTAGTTTTGAAAAATAATTTAAAATAATAACATCAAACTAAATATTTTGTGTACTTTTTTCTATAAAACTAATTAGGAATTCGCAAAGCAATTCCAAAACACAATTGCACTCTTTATCAAATGCATTTTGTTTTGAAAAATCCGTTTAAAAATAACTGTTTAGTTTGGATACGCGTGATCGTATGTCTGGTTCCCAAATAACATTGTTCTTAGGATATATGGCAGCTTAAAATCTCTATAGTGGCAGGCCAGTTTTTGTTGTTTTGAGCCTTATACTTCAAAATTCTGTAAAAAATACTGTTTTGCACTAAAATGTATCATGTTTTATATTGTTTTGTTCAGAAATAACTACATAATATGTTTGTTATCTTTACAATGTTATATATTCACATCAAAAATTTTTATTACCAGTAAAATATAAAAGTTTGTACATTTTGAGTTATAAAATTGAAAAGTAACCATAATTATAAAATATACTACACTTTTTACTGGAATAATCAAAATATACAAAATGTATGAAAAAAGGTTCTCTTCAAGATATAGTAAAATTTTGTTTCAAATTTTTTGTATTTTGTTTTATTTTTGTAAATATTTGAAAAGGTGTAAATTTATGAAATTATAGGTATATGCAAATAAATACGCAGAAAAATAAGTAAACTTACATTTATTTGATAAAACCTATTATTATTGAGTACAATATAAAATAACCTTTCAAAAAATATATATTTTTTTTTTGTTTTATTGGACATTAGTTTTTTTGTTTTTTTTTACAAATAGTTGAAATTGTGAAATTTGAGAACAATGTTTATGCAAATAAACTAGCACAATCATGTCTCCAGGATCTCAAATCAAAGTATCTGAGTACATAAACATGAAATAACATATAACTAAACATAATTCAAAAAATAAAACACTTATCTATAACTATATATACAATTATTTGAATTTTCCATAAAAATCATATAAAACACGTAATATTAATATATGTTCACAAACAAAGAAATTTCTTTTACTATTATATAACACTAAAATTGCACTAATTTAGTCAATAGTTTGAAATAATAAATGACATTTCGTTTATAAAAGTAAACAAATCAACATAAATAATACAGACACAAGAACAGAACGTATGCACAGCGTGGAGGTTGAGGACAACAAACAAACTGGCCCAACAACCTGGCGCGCCGAATCATACGTCCCGTTCGACAGGTAAAATAAACAAGGTCAAGCTATAAATAGCCTCCCAAAATGTGTATTCCTTGTTGACAATTTCATAACGCGTCGAATGGTATAAAAATCGATCATATAAACCATACAGTTACTTAGCAACAGGTCGAAAACAATTCGATACCTACAGGTATCGTTTGCCATTATAGAAAACAAGAAAACATCACTTCAAATAAAAATCGAATAATAAGAAATCGACATTTCAGAATGAATACAAACAGTTTGTCGTGTTGCCTAGGAAAATTCTGATTTAGGGATGTAGCTCTCATCTTTCCCACACAAAAATTACCTAGCCAAAAGTGGAGGGAAAAACGTGTTTTCTTTTGTGTATACGCTCGGGCGCGGGGATATTTGTGGAGTGCAGATTTTGTAATTAGTCTTTTATAATTTTTTGCGAAGGTATTTTTAAGAGTATCTTTATCAAATTACAGTATTTTACTCTTGAGAATATTCCAAGTGTAATGATATATAATATGATAGGATTTCATGGTTATTTGTATGAAAAAATAGCCGCTAAAAATAGGCTTGTAAATTCGATACCTCAGGTATCGTTTGCCACTGGGGAAACACTTTAAAACGATACCTCAGGTATTCTTTGCCACATCAATGGTTAAACCATCATGGCCTATCATAAATGGCCTGTAGATGGCCAACTATTTCTTAGTTCGAAACACTGTGCATTGCATACTGAGAAAGTGAGTAAGGAGATCACCCTAAATTGTGTGATTGATTTTGAAGTTTCGCTTGATCTTTATTATTAACAAAAATATAAGGAAGGATTTGAGATATTTTGGTACGAAACGTCAATGTATTATGATTATAATTATGATTAAATATAGATGTTATACAATTAATAGATAATAGTTACACCAAAACATTTATTTTTGTACCAAAAGTGTCTGGTCTGAGCCAGATTTGTACAGCATCTAACTGGGTCATCTTGAGGAGCCAGCACAAAAGTTTTGCTTAGAACTGCTCTAAGCCAACTTTGTTCATCATCTAGCTGGGTCAACTAGGGAAGCCAGCACATAAGTTCTGCTCTGAGCACATTTTGCACAACATCTAACTGGGTCATCTGTGGGAGCCATCACATATAATCTGCTCTGATTCCACTTTGTATAACATCTAACGGGGTCATCTGGGGAAGCCAGCACATAAGTTCTGCTCTGAGCACATTTTGCACAACATCTAACTGGGTCATCTGTGGGAGCCATCACATATAATCTGCTCTGATTCAACTTTGTATAACATCTAACGGGGTCATCTGGGGAAGCCAGCATATAAGTTCTGCTCTGAGCACATTTTGCACAACATCTAACTGGGTCATCTGTGGGAGCCATCACATATAATCTGCTCTGATTCAACTTTGTATAACATCTAACGGGGTCATCTGGGGAAGCCAGCATATAAGTTCTGCTCTGAGCACATTTTGCACAACATCTAACGGGGTCATCTGGGGAAGCCAGCACATAAAATCTGCTCTAATTCAACTTTGTACAGTATCTAGCTGGGTCATCTTGGGGAGTCAGTACACAATTTCTTTCTTGTTTTCCTTCACTGCTGAGCATTGTGTTCCAGTGAGCTATTCCAAGAGCTTACGTAACAACAGATTGTCGTCTAAACTTAAAGGTTGATGTCAGTAAATGGAGCCTTTTCCTCGTTTTGCAGAGTTGAGCAACATATTCCCACCTGAGTTAAGAGATAAAGAGAAACTTCAAATTTGCTTTAATAAAATCACTTACACAATTGATTTACATTATATCAAGTCTTCAAGCTAGAAAGTCACTTTTGATCACGTAAATCACGACGACGTACATATTGCCAGTTAGAGGTGAAAAACGTCCAATCATGTAGGGGATCGATATCTTCATGCTACACCACCGAGGGGAGTAGCTGGTCTTTATTCAATGGAGAAGCAGATTTTGAATGATTATGAAACCTGGACCGTTAGCACTGTGACAGAATATCAATATTTAATACTAAGACACAAGTACTTCGTACTTTATATTTTATTTAGGTTTTCAATTGTTAATCTAATTTTTAATGTTTCATTCCATCCATTTTTATTTCGGTAGCTGGTTTTGAACGTATACGATATATATCTCAGAAGGTAATCTATGAACAGAACAACAACAGAATTTCGAAAAAAATCAAATCTTCCGGTTACCAGAAGAAAATCAAGCAATTGAATAGTCAGGTGATAAAGGACTAAACTATTTGATGAGAGATCTTATTATATATTTTTTAAAGACTGGTTGTTCAATGTACAATAGTACTATTTTCATAAAAGCCTATCTCCTCTTTTAAACTTATTATGTCCATTCCACATAGACTATTAATCAAGGAATAAGGACCATTATAGCACAACGTTAAAAATACTGATAAAAACGTCAGTCAAGACCAGGATTCGTACCTGCGTTTTCACTTAATTTAGGGTTTAAGTCCTTATGCCTTCGACTCCTCCGTCACTGGCTCTTCCAGGGCTTTACACCAAGTATTTTTTTGATAAAAGAAGGCTACTGTCAACTTAGCCAATAATAAAAGAAATGTTAAATCAAAATATAGAGGTTTTCTTCAGAAACCAACCATACTAGTTACAGCATATACTTTCAGGAAGCCGGTGTCGGATGATATTAACTGGCCCATATACTCAAGAGAACAGCCTCAATACTACATCTTTAATGCAGAAAAGAGCGGCATTGGCAAAGGACCTCGCGCCACTGCCTGCGCTTTTTGGAATGATTTCTTGCCGAGACTTCGAGGTCATCCAGGTATCAAGTTTTAATATTTGTGTAGTTTTAATGAAGTAATACTTTCCCTACCTTTTGTGTTTTTCCACATCAAACATTTCAAAACCACTATTAAATAAATCATGAAAAAAATTCTAAGTATCTGCCCAGTTAGTCCACGTCATAATAGTTACCAAGTAACATATATACTAATGATTTTGAGGAATGGTAGTTCAAATGTATTGATGTACCTAGAATAAACTGCAAATTTACTCATGTGCCCAAGGTATGAAAATAACTCAATCATTGTTTTTCTAAATAAGGATGTATGGAGTGTGTTTTAATTTTTAACTTCAAAATAATCCGACTGAAGGTTTTTATTCCAATACAATATTTCCAATAATATAATAAAACTTATGTACTTAAAGAAGAATGTTTGAATATTTTTGTAAATGGGTCGTCAAGAAGTAGGAATGAGCATAGGTTCGTTAGATGAGATGTTAAGAAATATGAACGAATATTTTTGAAGTTGGGACGTCAAGAAGGATGGAACGTAACTAAATCGAAAATCCTCAACCCTACTAATAGTAAAATGGTAATACCGTACTAATTCCAACCTACTGAAGTGTTAGGGGTTCCTAAATGTGAATAGAGAACTGAATAGCTATGTCCTCTGTGTCCACTGTATTTATGGACTCTATGTGAATAGAGTCCATAAATAATGTGTTAAATTTGATACATGCAAGATAGTGTATTAGTTATCAATGAATCCTAACTAGTTTTTATACGAAATAAATTCCTACTATTACGTTTATGGTTATAATAGCATAGTATTTTTTTTCAGACCCTGAATGTGTGGCAGAACCAGAAGATACGGAGACGAGCAGTCCTCTGGTAGAGACACAGCTTGATGGAGCGCATCCTCAGACAGTGTCCTCCGGCGCTCTCGCCTGCTTGCTCTGCATGCTGGTGGCGATGTAAACCCTCTACGGCCGTTATCTGCTGTAGTCCACTCCGGCACCGTCCGGCTTACTTCGACGGACCTCACGCCTCAGTCTCGAGCCACGTCACCCGCGCCTGCGTCCTTGCTACTATAGAACGTACTCTATCGATGGCACTTTTGTATTGTTAACTCTCAGTTCAAATTTAGTTTCGTCCACGGAGCCCGAAGGACGTATAGTATGACTGTTACATGTATAATTTAGGCCTAACTAGAGTAAAGATTTTTTTCGATTAGTTATTTTAATATAATTAGGATAATGTTCTATTATCTTTAACAGTTACCATATTATTAAAATAGCGGTACATATCGATTTCTAAGCATATCAATAAATAGAATAACGGAGTGGTTTTGTATATAATATAAGAGTTAAGGTCGGAAACACGATACATATCAAATACATATCAAAACTGTAACTATATTTGTATTATTGTAGTCTTCTAAGTGATCGAGTCGATATATTACCAAAGTATAGTGAACGCGTGACAAGATGTGATTAAATAGTAAGTAAAATGTTAAACCACATCGCGATAAAGTCTTAAAGAGCTTGGCTTCACGAGGCACAAAGATACAGCTTTAAAAGCAAATGCTTCTACACGCCTTAGAGCCCTCTTTGACAGTGTCTCCTTAGTTGCAGCTCCTTAACTACGTTTCGAGCCAGATACGATATAGATTGGATCTTATATGTATCTTAAATGATTCTGAAGTTTTTCTATAATGTGTGAAGTAATGTAGTGACATTCTTTTCGACTGTCATTACTCAACTTTTCACTGTCACTAAGGTTACCTGACTCGAAAGGTTTATTATAATTTCTATTTTAGATGAGATATGAAAGTGGACACTGGACCGTAGCAGGCTGTGGCGGAGACGGCACAATGTATTCACGTACCGTACATGTCTCTGTGTTCTAGCTAGCGGTGTTGCATGAGTAAGTGTTTAACACTGGATCTCACTTCGATGTCAAGTGAAAGCAAATATTTTAGGAACTTTTACAAGTCCCTCTCCTGAAAAACTACCACAACCGCCATTTTGTACACATCTTATATACAGTATACTGACAAATTGTACAATATTGTGAATAGAACAAAACTTGTTATATAAACATATTTATATATTTCTACGCTACTTTTATCTTTGTAAGGTAATGAAACAAGGTATATAGCAAGTAGGGATCACTTCGGGACAATCTGACCACGATGTCATGGTATCAATATGAGGCAGGCTGAACTTCTAAATGCTGCAATCAGACAATTTATTTTACTAAGATAGTGTTTGACAGTGTCTTGCGGCCAGGTGCTAGTGTGCCGAGACCGCCCCCGACAACACCGAGCACCTATCGACGTAACATTGCTCAAACAATTTATTTTACTAAGATAGTGTTTGACAGTGTCTTGCGGCCAGGTGCTAGTGTGCCGAGACCGCCCCCCCGACAACACCGAGCACCTATCGACGCAACATTGCTCAAACAATTATTATCACGCTCTTGAGTTTTTGCAGAATCTCCGTGCTTTTTATTGAATTACTTTTATCGTTATTTTAATAAAAAATGTAAGGGGTAAAATCATTTGTTTTTTTAAATGTTTTAATGTCTATAATAAAGTTATTTGAAACAATGATGGTGTTCATTTATGAGGGAGGGATTCAAAATAATTATGAATATATTAATTGAGCCCAATTACCAACCGTAAATGTAATGTTAGTTACAGTAATAATTGATTATGAGTTCAGTTTCCTTTTCGTAAAACAGTTAATATTTCTTCCCATCAATAACCTAGCAATGTCTTGGACTTAAGTCAGAAACATCTAACTGTTTCTCTGTTACTTAACGTTTTAAGTGAAAATCGATTCTCTGATAATTTTGTCCCCAATGCCGACCCATAAATGGACGCCATCGAGCACGTAGCCGCCCTCGCTCTGCCTTGCTGCACGATACATGTTTAGACCTATAGTAGTAGTGCTCAATCTATGTACCTTGAACACAAAGTGCATCTGTTTAGACTAAGGTTCTACGTGACAGTTGTTTATGTAGTTGTCTCAGCCACAAATACCTGACGCTAGCACGATTCTTCTGACAATTTTGTCTCTCGTAAGGTATTCAAATAACTGCCATGTTGAGACACATTTTACACTATCAATATTTATTTTACGTCATTATGGTACATTTAACTTAAATCTATACAATGCTAACAAGAACATTACTTTTGTTTTTACATCCAATAAATTTTAAGGTGGTAAAACACGATTGAAAAGTGTTTGAAGAAAATTCCTTGCATATTTTAAATATGTTTTGTCATTAATCGTAACTAATAAATATTTGCTAATAAACTAACTTTAATCAATAATCATTTAATTTTTTCCATATACTAATGCAATAAATATTTATAAAAGAATACCTTCGATGCATAAATAATACTGACGTATTCATAAAATATATTTGTTGTTCTACGAGTGTTTTTGTTGTTTCAAGATAATTTGAAATTATTAAACTAATTCGTAATGTTGGCTAAACATATTGAGTCAATGAAGTGTAAGAGTAACAACTGATTAAACCGGAAATTACGTGTAACAGAACTGACTTTAGATTGGCTTTCGTTAATCACACCGAAATACACGTGTTAAACACGTTTAAAAAAGGAACTTTTAGGTAAACAGAGTTCAACTTTTAGGTAATATCAGGTCTGTTTCAACTTAGTTACTCTAATATACTTTTACTAAACGCACCATCGGAATTGCGTATGTATATAAAGTAATGGATCTTTTCCGTTAATTCACTACTACTTATTTTTTTATTTGTTTTTTTTATTCACTACCTCTTGATAAATATTCTATTGGTCTAAAAACTGTTCCCCAATCAATTTTACAACCACTGTGGAATTCATTATCCACTAGGAATCCGATATTGCTGACCCTATCTTATCGCTTTCCAGGAAAGACTGTTCCTCAATCAATTTTACATCCACTGTGGTATTCATTAAACGAGGGAATCCGATATCGCTGGCCCTCTCTTATCGCTTTCCAGGAACTTACACACGGAGAGCGCATTCGGCGATAAGTCAATCATTGGATTTACCAGTTTGTGATTAACTTTAGTAGCCACCCAACCTAACTTACCCGTAATTGTGATAAAAAAATTTAGTGGTATTGAAGTACAGTAACGGAAAAGGTTCCAAGTGAATAACTAAAATACTATGGGTAGGTTATTCAATTAAATCAGTTATTCTTACAGTATTATTTAACACTTACACTGCTACAAAGTAATGGCAAATAATATTTAGGCCATTTAAATTTCGATTATTGTGTACTAAACCCAAATTACATATTTTCTTAATTTAGACTTTTAATTGTATTTGATAGCCGTTAAATTCAATGTACCGCCTAAAGGCATTTTTCTTGATTCCAACAGTAAATCTCAATAATAATCACTTTTTATCATACCGTGCCATATTACTCACTAATATGAATATTTAAGCATACCTTGATAGTAAAAAGTTAAAACAAACTTTATTATTTAAAAATTGAAACTATTTTTAAATGTTCACAGGGGCTCAAAATAAATCAATTCAAAACATACGCCGCATGATAAAGAGGGGTTTTCATCCATTTGCTGTTTAAAATGTTTCCTTACATATTTGTGTACAAATAAATTTTACAATATTACACATAATTTTCCACTATTTCAATAAACAGCTTTAATTATTTTCTTACGGACAAAAAATATATACGCTTATTATGACAAGTTATTATGATAAATAACGATTAAGATGTTGAATTAACTAAGTTTTAAGTTAGTAATTTTTATTATAATCAATCAAAGTCACGCTTGGATCACGTTAAACCAATGAATTATGTAATGGTAAACGGAAATGTTACTGTTCATTCTAGAATATGTCCTTTTAATATTTGATGGGTTGTTTATTTTTCCGGGTACCTGTTTTACTAACGTGCCTCCAAACCCTAGTGTAAGGGCTTTTTGGTGACTTCACAGTGCCAGGTATGTAAAGCCAGTGACTCATCTTTCTAAATTGCCATATGCATTATTGAAACTGTTTTGATAATTCCTTACAGATGTTACTTTTCTTGGACCATAAAATTGAGTAAATGACAAAGTTAATAATGGCCTAATGTGGTTCGTTATCTGGATATTATTTCTGCGGAAAAATGACTTTTCTACTAAAAATTGTTCTAGAACTGTAAGAGTTGCATGTTATACTTGAGTAATTTAAAACTATACTCGATGTAATGAATCTCCTGACTTGATATAGGTGCTCTTAGTGGTGCTTGAGTGAAGCTCTGAATCGAGGTAATGCAAAGAGCACACTGCGTCTGGAAATGTATAACAACATACAAATAATAATTAAAAATGTATAGGACAATTCCATTGTTTATACATTGTAAGAATTAGAAATGTTTACTTTCCCACAGATTCAAATATCTAAATTAGTAGGTTTTAAGAAAAGTGCAGATAAAGAACTGAAATTTGGCAGCCATGCAAAGTGTTATGGTGTTGCTATGGTTATGGCTGGTTAATACCGTCACGTCATTGGTCATAGAATTTTGAAACCCCTCGTAGTTCTATCTCTTGATGTAAGAGTGCTCTGAGGTCAAGTCGAGAGATTCAATAAATGGAATACAATGGTTCAGTCTAGTATTTTGAAGGTCCAAGGAAAGTCGCGTCTGTTCAAACGACCACACTGCTACCGAGTGCTCAAGAAGGATATTTGTGGGTGATCTGTTATCACATATCTATCTAACATATCAAATATAGGCCTAACGCTTGTATGTGACACGTCTAAGACACGTGTGTATTCGTGTTGTAAAAACGTAATGTACTTATACAATGGTACGTGTATTTTGTATGTGATTTCTAAGAAATGTCTTGAGAGACATTTAGACAGACACCTTCTTGTTTATTTGACCTTTAAGTGTCTTAGTTGTACAACAAAAACGTACAAACACATTTCCCTGGTTTTGCTTGCTGGTCGAGAGAGGCTGGTAAAAATATAAATGTTTTTAGGCTAAAGGTCAACGTTTTACTAATTGTTGATTCGTCTGTTGAAACGTTTGAAATGTCAGACATTTCAGCTAATCTGCTACCTTCATACTACTGCATTATTTAATGGATTGTTAGTTTTAAACAATGAAATAATGACGGTAACAATCCCATTGTCCTAAACCTGTACCATAGCAGAATTAAAAGCAGTAACGTATTAGGCAATGTCTGTATATAACAGCTTGAGAAGGCTCACTTGGTAATTAATTAAAAATAAATAAATAATTAAGATAGTTAATAAGCAATTTATACTCATAACGACATATTTTTATATTTGATCTTTTTCATCTCTATAACTACCATAGGGCCTATTAATGAAATATATTATATATATATATATATGAGTTTCCGATGTTCATCTACCAATATAAAACATCAAACCTCATTCTTTTACAACGATATACTACAGTAAAGAAGTAAAGTTAATAAATATTGACTGATTAAAATATAGTTTCACCGCATTATTGTGCATTTTTATCACGAGGCAAGGTTTTTGAAGCTTAAGGAAAACAGTAAAAGCTCTCTCCACCAGCAGTAAAAGCTTACGCTGTTGTCTGCTTGCTTACTAGATCTCAAAGTACGCCTTAATCTAAAACTATCTACCTACAGAGGTGAAAATTTGATATGGGATTCTGCTCCACCTTGGCTCCAAGAATAATAGAATTCACTTTTTCAACTTTTTATACTTATAGGATTTGTTCTTGACTGAGAAAGATTTAAGAGTTGAGAAGAAAGGAGGCACATTAATTCACAAAATCATTTTCATTGCGGGTAAATTAAAGAAATAAACCTACTGTGTAAAGCTGTATTCTCTTGTAAACAAATAAAATTTCCAAATAAAATTTTTTCGACTGCAACTTCAATTTACTCTAAGGTTATTCTTAAATAACCTTTTTGGTAAGTAATTATTTTGAAAAGTACGTATTTCCACTAATTTTATTAAATATAAAAAGATTAAAAAGGATGCCAATCTTCGGGTTAGAAGGCGATTTATGTGGCATCTACAAGAAAGAAACACTACCTCTTGAAATTGTTAAAAACCCTGATATTCCTTCATCCTGATAACAAAAATAGTACCATAATCAGATTGATATACTATGATAAATCAGTATATACACTTTTGAATCAACATTTTTATTATATTTTGTAGTTAATTGTATTTAGTAAAATGTCATCGGTTTGTATCTATACTGATACAATAATACTACAAATAAGACATGAAAACAAGTTTATCATAAAACATTCAAAATCATCTACGTTTTTTAAAAGGAAATATATTATAGTTTAAGGAAATATATTATAGTTATATTTCCTTTAGTTAACATATTGTGGATAAAAGATTAGAAAATAATGAACCCAATAAGTAAATTAAAATACGTTGCAAGTGTTGTTCAACTTTATTTATACAATATACAAGGTATTTATAGTTGAGTATATTCTGGAGCCAAGGTTTGGAGACCGACGCATGGGCTCAGTGCGTCGAGTCTCCCAGCACTACGAGAAACTCTTGTAGCCAGGGCCAGCAGTCTCCCAGTTCTACGAGAAACTCTTGTGGCCAGGGCCAGAGCTCTGTAGTCTGTACAGCTTTTCTATCATGGGCTCAGCATATATACATGTAGAGTGGATCTATTTATATACTGTGTCAAAAGCACACCTTAGCTTAGAATAGATTTAAGTTAATTTATCTGTAAGCGTTGTAGGCAACCTGTAGTAGTGTTGAAGTACGCCTAACGTGTTGGACATTTTTTTAATACTTTGGACGCTCTTTGTTCAAGATAATAATGAGTTATTGACGACATAAAGGTGTTTAAGTCCCTTATGATCGTCAAGAAAAACTAACTAATTTTAACAGTATTGAATTTTATTACATGATGCAAAAATTAATGATTAGAAATGCTTACAAAATTTTTGAATTTGCTATGTGTGAAATTTTAATGTTATGGAAATGTTAAGCACTTTTAATATTTCGTTAACCAACAAAAAATTTTGTCAGTGCTCGCTTATAATATCATAAACTGTTTTATAGCATTACAACACTGCTACATGGTTTTAAAATGTGTACAAATAAGGAGTGACGTAACTGGTAACCTTTCTTTGAGTTTTTACCATTGAGAAAGGTGTCTATATTGATAAAAAATAAAGAATTTTATACTTTAAATAATTTATATGACACTTGTATCAACCCTGCTGCGCGTGGGTTCCGATATCTAGGATTTGCTGTTTCGTCTTTTAATAACGTTGGCTTTTGTATGTTTCTTTCCCTAGACCAACTATATGTAATAATGTTTAAAACAGAATAATCCTGTACTTTTATCACTTTTTGCTATCGGTAAAACAAATTAATATCTTGTAAATTGTCTATAATAAAACAAATTTTGTTATTTCCATTAAAACAGTAGGTCTTTATAAATCTTAAGAACATGACATAACTTCAATGTTTAGTAATTTATTCCTATATACTAAGTTAAAATCATGCCGTAATTAAATATATCAAAATATAATCATTGCAATTAAAAAATAATTATTAGAATGCTCTATTACTTTTAAAAATTTGTATTTTAAAATTCAATTGACAGATTATGAAATATAAAACAAACAAAAAAGAAGGAAGGATGAAGAAATGGATTGAGGATTTATTTTAGGGGAACCAATGAGGAAAATTATATTGTATTAGTAAGATACTGGCGAAAGAAGATAAGACGAAGAATTGTGAAATGGGAAGAGTGAAGAGAGAAGAAGAAAATTATAGTATACACTTAGGAAAAACAGTCCTGTACTTTATTCATTTATTTACTAAGTAAAATGGTAAAATTAAAGCATAACATTTATTAATTGTTGAGTAATGTTTTGTTCATGTATAGATTATAAATATTAAAATCGTAACTTAAAACAAAACTAGCTAAAATACAAAATCAGAGTCAGCAAGTAAAATTCAAACAAAGTTTACGAAAACGTTTTTTAAATACTCATGGTCTCTGTTGTGTGAGTTATTATTTGAATAATTTGATGAATATTTTTAAAATTAGCAGAAGTGACATATTGGTATTTTATCCAAATTATACTATACGCACTGAATCCTATTAAATAAATCAAAATAAAATAAATTGAAACGTTGATATTTCCTCTGCATTGGGGATTAAAATATTATAGTGTGTGTATTATTGTTGATGGGTTATTCTTGAATGTATTTTCGTGGTTTATTTAGTTTTCCGTGTTTAAAACACACGGATTACCACTGACAATCAATGTTGGCTTTATACGAACAGAACACTTGTTGTTAAAAGTTATTTTGTATTAATTCGTGTTTTGTTTAAAACACTGTTCAAGCACATGTTTATATTTTGCTCCTCCCAAATACGTTTATACTACAAAGTAGATGATCTTTTTAGCGGTAATTGTTATTGGCGATTATTTATTTTTTTTAAGTTTTCATTTTTTATTTTAATTATATTTTTATTTTATTTTTTTTTTTTAGGAAATGTATGTTCTTTCCGTGCATTGATTACATTACATGTATAGAAGACAATAGTTGTTAACTCAGTATCTGTGATTTCAATGTTTATACCAGATTTGTATGTTTGAACATTAATGTAATGTAATGCACGCTATTCGTGTTAGAACCATCGGTCTCTTATACACAACGATATCTTACAAGGATCGTCGGTTAAAACATACAAATTGAAACCACAAATCTGGCCATGTCCCCTTTTCTATATATTTCTGGTTCCTAAATGATTTTTTTTCAATAATTTAACTTTATTTTACTTTCTGTTGTGTATTTTGGTCTTGCACATTTGTTCAGCTTTAGTTATCTCTTGCTATTTTTTGTTCCGTGCTGAATGCCAAGTAGGACAGATGGACGTGCTAACCACAAGGCCGAAAGAATCACTCGGCTTATATGACCTTATATATTCCAATAAATTGTAATCAGAGTATACTATGATATATAAGGTATCTTAATGAAATAATTCGATAGATTATTTTTTGGAGGGTCTTCTCATTTAAAGATATCAATTTATAATTACCAATATCCAGGTATTAACAATATTATTATCTTCATCAAATATATTCCGCACAACTGTTCGGTTATTCTATCGCACCTGCCATTACAGAAAGCCTAACAACACTTGATAGGTTATGTTAGTTTTGATTGCCTAAAACTAAATTATTCACAACATACAGGATAAACTATGCATTTTACTTGATTATTAGTTTGTAGATGAGTAATATTCAAGAAGTTCTATGTTCAACTGGAGTTATATGATACAAATTTTAATATCACTGATTTTTATAATACAATTTATAAGTTGATTTCTCATTAGGCTGCACATTTTTAGATGGATTCATTATTTTATGACAAAAGATATTAAAAAATACAAAATAATATTTATAACTCTGGACATTCAGTTCAATCTATGTGGCTGGTACATACATACAATCAGGCACATGCTGCAGAATGATTGTGTAGCATCTTTGTTTCCAGTACAAACTATAAAAGATTTTTACAGTACAAGAGGACGTAAAACACGTGAAACACAAATATACAGATAACAATATAAGCGCAAAATGCACAAATATACTACAATACAAATACAAAATGCACAAAAATATTAAAATACCAGTACATAATGCACAAATATACTACAATACAAATACAAAGTGCACAAAAATATTGAAATAGAAGCACAAAATGCATAAATATATTACAATACGAATACAAAATGCACAAAAATTTTAAAATACAAGCACAAAATGCACAAAAATATTAAAATACAAGCACAAAATGCACAAATATACTACAATACATATAGAATATGCACAAAAATATCAAAATACAAGGACAAATTGCACAAATATACTACAGTACAAGTCCAAAATAAATATATTGTACAATATAAGTACAGAGTGCACAAATACTTCTTTTTGATTTTTTTATGAATCCCTCTTACCTGAGGAAAGTGAACGTGGTTTGCCGAAATCAATCACCTTGTATTTGTGCATTTTGTACTTATATTGTAATATATTTGTGCATGTTGTGCTTGTATTGTGATATATTCGTGCATTTTGTATTTATACTGTAGTATATTAGTACATTTTGTTCTTGTATTTTGAAATATTTGTGAATTTTGCGCTTGTATTGTAGTATATTTGTGCATTTTGTGCTTATATTGTAATATATTTGTACTGTATATGAACCACAACGTATTATGCTAATGAAAACACTTTTAAACCAAATGTAAAGAACCGAAAAGTTGGAAAAGGAAACAAAACAATTTTGTCTAATTCAAAGTGTTGTTTGGCTTAGTTGGTAGGTCACCTACGATTACTCGACTGAAGAGAAAATAGCGGTTTTGTTATGCTATTTCCTGGTTATCAATAAACTAAACTCGACACAATTTTGATGAATATAAAATTATTGAAAATATTAGAGGAATTTTGTTCACACAATTTAATGTAAACTTAGTATTATTTCAAACAAGATTTTGAGATAAAATGTAATTAAAAATTATGTTTGACTGGTTCAGCACATACAATTGTAATTGTGTATAGACTGTCCATATTTATGGTGTTCTGAAAGTTACATTATTGTACCTAATATTTTAACTTTCTCATAAACATACTATCTGAAAAATATGTTTTAAAGATGTTTTAAAAGTCTCAAATTAATTCTTTGATGGTTGTAATGTAAATAATTTGTTCATCCCAATCTTTGAAAACGGAATAACATATTCATTTATACTGATGACTACTCAACTTTAAAAATAATTTTTAAACATAAGAAGTTAAACCTCAACCACAAGTCAGAGTATTTTAGGCATTTATCGTAAATTTAAATATGCTAAACTGAAAAAATAATTTTAACTGTGTTTCAATTAGTATATACAGCTTTCAACTATGTTAAAATTAAGTAATGTTAAACTTATTATATCAAACTGTAACAATAAGTTTAGTTTTAAATTTAAACATAAGTTTTATTTAAATTAAGTTTAAACTATATTGACACAACTGGAATATTTGCAAAACTATCGTAATTTATTTATAGTTAAAATGTGAACGCTGTTGGCTTCAGATAGATGTATCACAGGTTAGTGTTTGCTGGACAAACGAACCCCTGATACTGAGTACATGTAAGTTGCAGTACATCTCGATGGGACGAACCCACCCGCAGTAGCTGCTTTACTCAGTGTTCTATGGACTAGGATGTTATGTTTATGTTCATTGTTATGTACCACCTGACATTGTAACACAGAGGAACCTCAATAAACAAGAAAACAATGTCATTTAACGTGTTGGTTATTTAATACACCTTCTCCTTGATCAAGAGAATCACTCGACTCCAATTCAAACCATATGTCTAAATTACATATGTCTACATTACATGTCTAAATTACATATGTCAAAATTACATATGTCTAAATTACATATGTCTAAATTACATATGTCAAAATTACATATGTCTAAATTACATATGTCTAAATTATCTCTTTGTTGGGTCATAATTTATTTTTAATTTTACAAAAGTAAAAAATAACATAAAATAAGAATAGAGTTCAAAAATTTAAGTAGTATGCTCAGAACATTATTATATTTCATAAGTTAATTTTCTACACTTGAAATATTTCTTATAAAACAAAATTAAAATCAATTCTACTTTAACAATTTTATTTTAATATAAAGAAAGTATAGTTAACAAAACGAACAAAATCCATACACAATTCAGAGTCCATCACAGCTCCCACTTTACACATCCAAGTACGAGGACATAACATATACAATTAGCGACCGCCTGTGCTTCACTACAGTATATTTCTCTATGCTTGCTAATCTTTCCCTCATGGTTCCCTCTGACCCGATAAATCGATATAAATCCTCAACATCTAACATCACCTTATAACAATATTGCATAGTACGCGTGATTTTATTTTAGTGAATGATTTTTAAATCTCGAAATTTATTAATCAGACTCGGAGGAAATATTTCTTAAAGAAGCTTATAATACACGGGATTTTGCCATATCCCATGACCACAGTATTGCTATACTTCGGTTTATTTTTATTTTTTATTTATTATTAAGACACCGATCGTCTAGATATGGGCGAATATAGATTTCGAATGAGTGTGATTAATGTAGATGAGCGAATATAGTCATTTTTACAAAATGAGCCTTTTCCTTAGAAAGTTTCATAAATTAATAGTCCAATGACAAATGAACGGCTGATGGTTATCAGCTGATCCCTTTCAAAAATTTTATGGCTCTTTAGCTTATGAAGCTGGGCTTAACCAACTACGCTACTGACCAATTTTAATATTATCTGATTGAACTCAAATTGTTTTCCTAAATAAGCTTTATCTAATATCTAATAAGTTTTGTCTGATATACGTTTCATAGTCTAGAACCCCCTCAAAGTATACTGTAGGATGGTACAAAGTAGGACAGTGTCATAGTTAGTGAACCTTAAAAAAAGTCACTGCCAAAACCTCTTTAATGGCTGATTTTTATAACCACGGCCTTATTGCTGATCTAAACCAAAAGGAGGTCCTCCGTACCAAATTTCAGCTTCATACACTCTGTCAATCTCTAAATAAAGTGATGAGACAGTGAAGAACTAGATCATATAGGCAGGTTTTGGCACAAGATTTTGTGGTTTTATCATTTCATATAAGTAGGATACTGAATACAAATTAGTTTTTTAATATTCTGGTTAGCATCAATGTCACCTCTTTTAAATAAAAAATTGTATAGTGTGGAAAAATCAGTAAGTCTACTTTTAGAGGACACAAATTATGTTAGCTCTATAAGATATGAGAGTTTTTTTTTTTTTTTCGAGAAAAGCTCTTTCATACAAGTTTGCTTTCAGAGTGCTAAAAGTATCCGTATTGGGTCACACGCACAAATTAAAATCTAGCTGTACTGTATTTGAGAAAAGGTGAGAGAGAGTAAAAAGTCATATGAACAAAGTTTTAGATCATCACAAATCTGCTACTGAAAATTATAGTTATTTTTCAATAGGACAATTCGTTTGGCAGCCGAAAATGGAAAAACACTGTTTATGTAATTTCAAAATTTCTGCACTAAAACGACCATTTCAGTGCCATTTCAAAACTACGAAGAATTTTTCAAAATCCTTTCTTAATATGTTTCTAAAATACATGAAAAATATTTTCACGTTCCTAGGTTTCGTAGTTTTTGAGAAATTTTGTTCAGTCAGTCAGTTAGTCAGACACTGTCAGTAGAAACTGACCATATATATAGTTAAATATGTATACAGTGTGGGGAGAAAATATGGAAACCCTTCCACAACAACGTTATTTTTTTCAAGGATAATTTTATAATTAATTTTGTTTAATAATTCTGTTCCATAAAAAATTAATTTTAATCAGACTAGTTTACTTGAACCCATTAAATAGTGGAGAAATAATATTGTTCAAATTAGTTACTTTGAAATTCAAATTACCGCTACTCTGGTAGGGATTGACCTTTTGAAGTCCGGTTTGGAGCAGTTAACGTCTACTGAATAGACCTTTTATTTGATACCAAACTCGACCTAGGCTTACATTAAAGATTGTCGTTCAACTCCTCACGAGCCGTCCCCCATGAAAAGATGAACTGTCACTAAAGGCGTCAAAACGTACGTTCTTTGTAACCATATGATGAACAAGATTTCACTTTTACAAGTGGAGTCATAAAAATGTTGTGAAAGAGTTTCCTTATTTTTTATTTATTTTTTTCCTACTTAGGTACAGTAAGTTACAACTGTAGGAATTGTTTTTTTATTTTATTTATTTATTTATTTTTATTTTTTATTTATTTTTTTTTTATAGTTATAATATCACTAAATGATTACAATGACTACAAATCCTCAATCTTCACAAGGAGAGGACACCTTCAAATTATTATATGGAATAAATTAAAAAAGGTGAGAAATTTGGTGAAATGTGTCTGTGATTGGGGAAATATAAGCTAAATTAATAGCAACCAGGGATGATAATTTATTTTATTTATTTTTTTTATTTTTTTTTTAGGTATTTAAGACGAACTGGAATATTAAGAATAGTATAAATCTGGATCTACATCATCCACCGATGCATTGGTATCCTCGGTTTGGCAGTCAGTATGTTATTGGAGATTTTGAATTTACATTCTACGTATAATGATGCCTTGGATTACTGGAAGTAATTTACCAATATAACAATACAAAATTAATGTTGGGTTTGCCAATGAAAAATAAACTTAACATATATTATCACAAATACCTTTAACAAATGGTTTTCCTTGACCTCCCATCCATAAATAACGAATACCCTGACTGACCCTTCCACCTTATAATAACTTGTTGGTCTCTCACCCAGCCATGAAAAATGGCTTGATAGGCCCACCTACCTATTTCAAACAACTTGATGGATCCTCCAACCCAACATTGGCAAACCCTCCCTCCCACTCTTGAAGAACGACTTGACAAACCCTCTAATCTACCCGATGCAATTGGTTTGACGTATCATCCTCATCCTCATAACACTCGAGCAGTAGGTCTAAACGGGCTTTTACAACTATCTAACGTAGGTCTAGATGGATCAGTCTAGCTAGATGGATGTTCGTTCTAGATAAAGGCAAGAAAAAATAAAGGCAAGATTCTTTTTTTAAGATTGGCTTGCATAATTCTCTGAAATCAACATTTTCGACTATCCGAATCCCTTTTTTTGTAATTTGAACACTCTCAAGAGCTGATTACTTGCACAGCCTCCCCACAGCACTATGCCATAAACTAGGTGTGGATAAATTAAACCATAATACGCCGTCTTCAGTACCTGAATAGGGCAGTATTTGGCTAAAGTTCTCAGAACATAGATTCGAGATGTTAATTTGGCACATACCGCATCAATATGGGCATTTCAATTCAAATCGATCTATGTGTAATCCAAGGAATTTTGATGTGAACACCTCTTCCAGCATAGTGTCTTCCAGTAGTACGTTGAAGACCCATTCTAGGTTCTGAGAACGTGAGGTAAAATTTATAAAATTTGATTTAGAAGAATTTGTTTTCAAGTTTATGCTTTTGAAATATTAAATGCATTTATTCAATTCTACAAAACTTTGTTGTTCCACGAGTTCAGGAGCTTTATCTCTAAAACACAGGGTTGCATCGTCTGCATATTGCACGATTTTTCCCTGTCACAGAGATACTCCAATGTCGTTGACATAAACTAAAAAAAGGGCTGGACTGAGAATTGATCCCTGAGGAACACCGTAGCACAGGTTGATCAGTTCGGATGATTGATTTGCGATTTGTACTAATTGAGCTCTTTGTCTAAGGTATGATCCAAGCCACTCCAAGAGCACACCTCTGATACCATGATATTCTAATTTGCTGAGTAGTATCCTTATCGTCAACACAGTCAAAAGCTTTTGATAAGTCGAGAAAAACACCGACTGTGGATTTCTGACATTCTAATCCCTAAACAACCATTCCTACCAGACTCACCACTGCGTCTATAGTCGATTTACCCTTTCTGAATCCAAATTGGTACTCAAAGCTAGTTGTGTCTATTAAAAAAATTAGCATTCTAGTTTAAAAAAGTTTTTTCAAATATTTTGTTGAAAATTGGCAAAATCGACCCCTACATGTTTTAAAAATGCAAAAGAAAATGATTCTAATAGTTTAGTTGATAATAATAGTAATATTCTAAACTAAAACAATGAGATTCATACAAAGAGGCATTCAAAGAATTTAACATTTTAACTTATCCATCTATTTACATATTTTTTACATTATCTCACTATAAACAGATACATTATAATATAACCAACAACCAGCTTTACACTTATAATACTAGGCACCATAACATTAAACCCCATAGGCTAGTGCTGCATCATAAATTGCCCTTATCATCAGGAAGGAAATTGTTTAATTACCATTCTACCCACATTCACAATGACATGAATACTGCATTACACGTCAGCTCCCTCGTTTGTATAAATTGACTTACCAACATTCCAAACTGACATGACTACTGACTTCTACTTTATCCAACTCATTTATATAGATTAAACTTTTACCTAAATTTCACACTGACATGAATTCTGACGTCCACCTCAGCCATTTCATTTTCATACATTGGCCTTTCGCCTATATTCTATATTGACTAGAAAAGTGACTTCCACTTCAGCCAACTCATTTGTATGGATTTATATTTTACCCAATTTCATACTGGTATGAATTCTGGATTCCACTTCAGCCACCTGGTTTGTATGGATTTATCTTTTACCTAAATTTCACACTGACATGAATACTGACTTCCACTTCATCAAACTCATTTGCATAGACTGACCTTTTACCCGATTTCATACTAACATGAATACTGGCTTCCTCTTCAGCTAGCTCATTATATTTATTGATCTTCTACCAACATTTCATACGACATGAATTTGACACTGAAAACTTCCACTTCAACCACCTCATTTTTATACATTGATATTTTAATAACATTTCGCACTGTCATTTACGAATGTTAGCATTGATGTCAATAATTTCCTTCGCACGTTTTGTATACCATGAGCCAAGTTATCTGAGCATTAATCACTAAAGTTTCACTTTTTATGTAATTCAGATAATCACTAATCAAGGTAACTGATTGTTTCAGCACACCACGAAGTAAGCAGATACATTAGTCCTGTGTAATCACTGTGGACGTGACTGCCGTACAGACCAAAGGTGTATCACGGGCGATTACTGACCTATTTGTATTCCACATTCAGTTCTGACGGCTTAAACATGTTGAAATATTACAGCGTATTATCTCTGAGCCTGGGTTTATGGTTATTTGATACTTAAACTTTTACTGGTAACATGTTTTGATCAACATCAATACCACTGTACATGTAGGGGTGAGCGGGTGGGTCAATACCATTGTACGTGTAAAGGCGTGTATGGGAGGGCGGGTGGGTCAATATCACTGTACGTGTATGGGAGGGCGGGTGGGTCAATACCACTGTTCGTGTTGGGGCGAGTGGGTGAGTCAATACCACTGTACGTGTAGGGGTGGGTGGGTTGGTCAATACTAATGTACGTGTAGGAGCGGTTGGGTGGGTTAATACCACTGTACGTGTAGGAGCGGTTGGGTGGGTCAATACCACTGTACGTGTTGGAGCGGGTGGGTGGGTCAATACCACTGTACTTATAATTATAATAATAATAAGAGCCCTTTAACATTCGAAGATAAGGCACCTGAAGTAAGATATGTAGATAATCTAGTCTTTTGACGTTATGATTTGTAACAATTGTTAATTGTTTCATTATAATTAAATGAGAAAATTGTATTTAGAAAATGTTAAATATTGTAAGAACTGAGAGGTTTAGGAGTTTCGTTTGTTTTCCAAAAGTTTTCGATATAAATTCTCCAAGTTTTGAGAAAAATTCAGAATCTTCCCCTTTCAAATAAAAAAGTAGTTTTTTCCATATAAATTAGCTAAATAACCAGTATTTTCACGTCTGTTAATTTCCTGTCAATTTCATGCGACATGTTTTCTGAAGTTAACATGTTTGGTGAGCCTTACCTGTTCAGTTGTCCTGGTTTAGAGGGTTCTAATTAGTTGGTCTTGCTTCTAGAGTTAAGAGGGAGTAAGTCCGTGGGTCGAAGCTTGCGGGCGTTCGAGCGGTTCGACGATATCTTTCAGTGTGTGACCACGTACGATCCCTTTTCGAGTACACGGCGACTTTATCCGTTTCGGTGTTGCTTTTACCGTAGTGGAAATTTCTTCTCAGTTCGCGTGTGAGTGAGTGATCGAATGCCGGTCGAGCTTTGTTGTGTTCACTTTTGGATTTGAAACCTCCAGGACAGCTACGTAAGTAATTTTTACAAGTTTTCTTTAGTTAGGTTTTTCAGTAGGGTTTTAGTAGATAGGGTAAGATCCACCAAGCATGCGTGGTTAAACTTGTTTCTGGAAAGAAGTCACTCTTCTAGTGACAAATTTTTAGAGTGTTTTGATTTCTGTTTAAAACTTTGTAAGGTAAAAGGAAAATGTTTCAAGTCACTAAAAGCTGGTTATTTCTTTTGGTTCCAGATCTCCCGGAGGCAATTTAAAGAATTTAAACAATTTTAAAGAAATTTAAAGAATTTACAATTTAAATAAATTAAAGAAATCTAAAGAAATTAAGGCAATTTAAAGAATTTTAAAATTTAAAGAATTTAGAAAATTTATTACAATTTTGAATTTTGAAATGTTTGATTTAATAGTTTAAAGAAATTTATTAAAAATGTCAAATAAATAAAAAAGGTTCTGGTCTGAAGATATTTAATTTATTATTTTGGAAGAGTTTTAATTTATTTATGTTCCATTGAGTCAATAAAAGAAGAGATTTTTATTTTCGTTTTTATTATTATTTTCAGAAGAAACCAATTTTATGTTTTGAAGTAATTTATAAGAAGATAAATAAAGAAAAATTTTTATCATTGAAGAAGTTTCATTTTAATCTCTCATTTAAGTTGTTCAACATATCATAAATAAATAGTAGCTTTAATAAGGCTTCAGATTACAGACGGATTTTGAACACTTAGAGATTATATAAAACTGATATAAAAGTAACTCATATGAATATTAGAATATTTTAAAAATTGATACTATAAACTTGCAATTTAAAATGTCATGATTAAACAGTTTTACAAACACAGCTAGTGAATTAATAGAGTACATATATGGTTTAACTTAATAATAATAATGTTACAAGATATGAATAACAATTGTTACAAAATAAAATTTCAAATTGCCAGTGGCCTTAACTAGCCAACGTCGCAAGATAACGCAGCGTGGTTGTTCCTTGGATGGGTGACCGTTAGAGTGATCCCGTCCTTACACGCAGCCCGCTCGCCCGGTCACTGGTGGTGGTTCGGAAGTCACCCTTAAGCCGGTGGTCCCCAGGTTGTGTTAGAGAGGCCCTCTTAGCCCTAACTTCACCTGGTAAAGACGATCTTTAACTTTTATTTAGCACCTGTACAGGAACAATTGGTTAAAAGTGCAATTCATAATTATTTTTCTTTAATTTAATTATTTATTTTTGGCCTCGGGAATCGATTGACATCAAGACAGGATTACTTTTTTGTTATCAGTGATATTTAGAACATAAATTATGAAAAGGAACTACTGTTGACCTAACACGTTACCAAGCAAAGGTATTGTGCGAATGAAGATAACAGGACTAGAGGTGACAATTGTTTTGCACATTTCCTCAAAGGGGTTCATGTATACCGGCTTACACCACGTGCATATTTTCGCCATGTTTCCACACCCGTGTCCGCACACGAGTGTATGTTATAATTCTAGGAATATTGTAATAAGTATCCTTGTAGTTCGTGAGCTATTTCAAAATGTAACTATTAAAAAGAATTTGAATTGTACACGATTTTTAAGGAGAGACGATATTGATATTTTGTAATCATTTTCTATACTCGCCCAAATTTATATACGAGTATCTGACCAGTTCAAAAACTGACAACAAAGTGATGTGCAGTTAAAAGAATGTTTTTCGACCATAGGAATAACATGGAGAGAGATTTAAATTAATACAAAAATAAACAGCTGTTTCAAATGTAAATAATGATGCTTGAGAAAATAAACAGCTGTTGGAATGTAAATAACGATGTTTATAGAAAGTAAGTTTCACTATTAAGAATTGAATTGAATACAATTGAAGTTTTGTTTAATCTATAGAAATAAAAAGCCAATGCATTTCTATCTGTGTGTAGCCTGTGTAATCATCAGCTGTAAAATAAAATAAATGAAATAATAACTTTATAAATGGGCTAAGTAATAAAGTTGGGTGTTTATATTGAATAGATTGCAGTTTAAGTGAAGTGAGTGAGCTACTGTAAGTAAATTTACGTAATACGATTTTAGATGATCAGTTGAACCACTAATATTATTTTGTAGTCTAAATTTAGATTGGCACGCAAATCATGCAGGGGTGTCCCCCAGCCATGTATGGTTACTTGAAACTGATGAAATGACTAAATATCTACTATCAGAGTGTACGATAAAAAAGAGATATTTACGTCTACCAAAAATAGTCTAGATACACTCTGCACTGACATATGAAAGATTGTATTTTTAAATGCTACATATGTACGGCATGAAATAACAGATAGCTAGCTAGTGACAGAGCTGAGCTCAACACAACGCTGAAACACAGATAATGGGAAATATGTCAGTGGTATGAGTTGTGTATTGTGTATGTCGGTTGTTGGATGCGTTTGTGTCACTCGCTCTGCACTAGAAGACTTGTCACCGCGACGTTTCCTTGAAGTAAGTTGAGTCGATTCACATGAGACATTTCAAAACATTTTCTCTAGTCTGTTTTTAGTTGATAGTTTATGTGCTATTTTGTTGTTGTGGAAGTGGATTAGTTAAATAATATTTCTTTAACTACGCTTTCCAGACTTAAACCATTTCCATATAACCAAATCTAAAATTGTTAGCATACATTCGTATCCTACAATTTAAATTTTTTCTAATGATGACTGTAAAATTTATTAAAATATAATAAAATTATAGAAAGTGCAATATAGCATTTCTATGTTTGCACAGAAATTAAAAACCTTTTACATTAAAAAAATAATGTTAGCGATCCCAATATAATTCTCAAAAGTTTTAAAATTGTTTAAACAAGCCCATTACCTTTGGTGTGCCAGTGGCCTTGACTGGAGGGTTCCGACGTTATCGCAAGATAACGGAGTCAAGCAACATCGAGCGTGGTTGTTCCTTGGACAGGTGACCGCTGGAAGATCCCGTCCTTGCACGCAGCCCGCCTGCCCGGTCACTGGTGGTGGTTCGGAAGTCACCCTTAAGCCGTTGGTCCCCAGGTTAAGTGTTAGAGAGGGCATCTTAGCCCTAGCTTCACCTGGTAAAATAAGATCTTAATCTTTTTTTACCTCGTGAATAGAAAACAAGTATTTAACACAATGAATATTTTGTAATGATCCTTTTATTATTGTCTGTTACACATAACTGCGGTGGCTGGATGTGTATATCTGAAGTAGATCTTTACTAACCATAAACTTACTGTTTTATGTGTAGGGAGTAGGGGGATTAGTAAGTTAGGACTTATTAACGAACCATGGTTAGTCCTAATTGAATGTAAACAATTAGGACTTATTATTCTCTGCGTATCTAAAAAATGTCCCCCTATTAAAATTATACGTGAAATACCATAGAATATTTGGTGTACTATCTCCCCCCCATTTTCTCTCTTTAATAACTGTAGTACATGACTCGTGATACGCAGCCATGTACTATTATGTGTATGTGTTTTGGAAGTGGGGGGGGGGGGGTGAGACAATCACATACATAATTATAGGTATGACTGAAACACTTAGTGTACTTAACTAAATTCTAGTAAACTTTATGGACTACTCTATTAATATTATCGAATTAAGCATTTAGTCTCAAAATAAACAAAAAAATGAGACCCAACTCATGTGTGTAAAAAATATTAAAAATAACTGAACTCATTGTACACAAAACCTTAATAGTACATTTTTTCAACTCCACTCACCAGTACTCGCCAGTTACATATGAATACAGTTAGTCCATTGCCTGATCTTTAGTTAACGAATGATATACCAGCTTCCAGCTTATTTGGGATTCGAACCTTTCACCTTTCATTCAACAAACTGTAGCCTTAGTTATTGAGTTCTAAGTCAGTAGAAACAAGAAGTAACTAAAATAAATGTATACTATTAAACTTGTCTTGGGTGCAAAGTTAGTATCTAAATTTAGTTCTTCTAAACAGACGTCATTCATGATCTGTCGTGAGTTTTGTGTGGAAAGCATATAAAGAATGTAGGGGGTATCCTCTAGCGGCTGCTTCACAGTATTATTGAGACAGAGTGCCGTATTGATCTATGTGACGGGACGGACACAACAGCCACAATAACCCCCCCCCCCCATTCTTTTCTTCTCACACTCTCTCGCTATGTCTCTTTCTCTCTCGCTCATCATCCTTCTTCCCCCTCCTGCCGGTGGTGGTGGTAGTTCGACATTCATCAGTATTCTACTAGAGTTCTACCCGTCTGCACTAATATTAAAGAAAACTTTCCAAGCTGAAGCTTCGTTCTTTTTTGTAGGTTTCCAGACCATTTAAACGATATACTTTGTTCCCCAAAAGTACGAACTGAAAAGAATTATTAAGCTATTATTTTCGGATACTGTAAAGAATTATAAAAAAATTAATAATGATAACTGTACATAAGTTCAATATAATTGTATTGATCCCAAAAACCATGTATTTCGTTTTCATCAGATGTACCGAAATTTGCACAGTAATATGGAGATTCAAACTAAGGGCAATCATTTTATTCTACACGCGTTATGCATAAAGGATAAGCATTACTCTAATAATTCATTGCCTTTATATAGAGCGCTCCAATGTCCCACCAATAGTAACTTTCAGTTTTAAATTGTACGGTACCAACCGGAGTTAATGAGAATCAGAGAAGCATTCTAATATCGCCAGACCTCGTGCTAAAGAATTCATAAAATCATTCCTATTTCATTTACTTACTTGATACTGTGATGACAATTCTTGTACTTTTGTTATCAGTGGTCCATACACAAATATTGTTTTTAGCATTATGAATATTCTCGACGCCCAGCTTCAATCAAGAAGCTACCAAAATTTGGAGTGAAAGTAAATACTTTTAATCAAGGGTATATGAATAAAATATTTAATAAAAATTAAATACAATGCAAAAGTGTAGGTAAAGGCAAAAAATTTAGAGATGTTATGAAATAAGATTATGATGTTCATAGTAATTCATATATAATGCGATATTTCTACGCCATAAAACATAATATGCAATGAACAAATAATTACAATTGGAAGGAAAAGTATTTAAACTTCTTTCCTCACAGCCGAGGTAAAATACAACTCCTTACTACTGGTCTCAGAAAATAACTTCGTAGTAAATGCTATTATCAACCACAGGCGTATATTGTACTGAATATTTGTTGAATGCAACTTCAGTATTGGAATATGTGGTACATAAAATACTGCTAAGACTGTACCGGGTCTTGGACCGGTACAGTTTCTTTTTTTCGTTGTTGTCTGCCAGGCTGCCTGAGATTCGCTTTTGCCCGGCGATTTGCGTGCTTTGGTAGCCGTTGGCCCAGTTCCGTTTCGTTCCGTGTTCCAGCAGCTTCGGTCAGGTTGGCCGGTCTGTTCAGTCTAAATTTGTTCTAGAAGAGTTCTACTCGGCCGAACCTCCTTACCATGTTTGGCTAGACACACTAAAACGTAAGTGTTCATTTTGTGAGTTTTAATATCTAAGCACCCTTTTGGTGAAAATATTTTGTTTCAATAATATTTAATCGTTCTTACTTGTGTTTTCAGAGTTTTGTTAAATTTATATTCTTTGTCTAGATGTTTTAACCTAGGTTCGAGCCATGTGCTCATTGTTACCTTTTTGACTTTAATTGCTTTATTATCTCTGGTTTCATATTTAATAGTAGTTCTGTATAATGTTTTGTTGAGCCTTTTTAAGTTGCAGTTACCGATTTACCATCTTTTTGTTCATGGACAATAACCTAGCCTAGCTGTACTCTTTGATTTTCATGTTATAACCCATTGCTCATGTATCCATAGCCTAGTATTCAGTTTGTCATTTTTTAAGTCCATATACGTAATTAATTCTTTTATAATTTGTTAATTTGTAATTTGTCTTAAATCTGAGTTTGCCAACATAATTATTCATAACCTAAAAAATAGATCTTTTATTTTTTCTAGTGTGCTAATCCTGTATAATTTTGTCTGTGCCCGTTTTGTTTTGCCATGTCATGTTTAGTGGTTATGTATAATATTTGGGTTGTGATGGCTGGACTGTTTTTAATGTGCTGTGGTGTTGTCCTACAGTCCAGGGTCCTCGAGTAGGACGCTTCTACCCTCGGCCTGCCGTCCGGGGATTTTCTACCATCTGCGCTGCCAGCCTGGCCTGAGGACCATGTATAGAGGCCATTGGTGACCCTGCTGCCCCACCTACATCTTTGGGTATGAGTCTTTGTCCTCAGGTCAGTGCTTTCCATGTTTTTGTTTCCCGGCGGCTGAGCTGGGGGTTTAATTTAAAAGTGAAAAAGGAAATGGAAAATAGAAAAAAAGGAAAAAAAAAGTCTGTGGAACTTTATGGACTCCAGTAATAGTAGATTTATTGAAGTGAAATCAAGGAAACGTAATATCCTACCTGTGGGTAGCTTTCACAGGTACCATTAAGTACATTGTGAAAGGTTTAAGGCCAAGTCCACTAACTCAGACACTTCGCTACTTTGCACCCTCCTTAAGTAGGCTTAACCCTCCTACCCACCCAAACACGTACAATGGTATGTACCCTCCCACTCATATACGTACAATGGTATTGACCCACCCGCTCGCCCATACACGTACAGTAGTATGACCCATCCATACACGTACAGTGGTATTGACCCACCCGCCCACCCATACACGTACAATGGCATTGACCCACACACCCGCCCATACACGTACTATTATATTGACCCACCCATCCGCCCATACACGTACTAATACATTGACCCACACACCCGCCCATACACGTACTATTACATTGACCCACCCATCCGCCCATACACGTCCTATTATATTGGCCCACCCACCCGCCCACACACGTACTATTAAATTGACCCACCCACCCGCCCATACACGTACTATTACATTGAATAATACGATAATTATTATTATCGCTGTAGCTGTGATGCGTGAATGTTGGGTGTCACGGTATAGGTATATAACGTACTATACGGTGTACGTGTATAGGTATTAACGTAAAGTACCTTGGAGTATTAATTGACGAATCTCTTTCTTGGAGTGGCCATATTGACCAACTATGTGGGAAACTTAGCACAGTTTTATATGTCTTAAGGCGTTTAAAACTAGTTGCTAATCCAGAAATAGTAAAATGTGCATACCACTGTACGTGTATGGGTGGGCGGGTGGGTCAATACCACTGTACGTGTATGGGTGGGCGGGTGGGTCAATACCATTGTACATGTATGGGTGGGCGGGTGGGTCAATACCACTGTACGTGTATGGGTGGGCGGGTGGGTCAATACCACTGTACGTGTATGGGTGGGCGGGTGGGTACGGAGAAAAGACTTTGTTTATAGACTTTTTACTCTTCTCTTGAACTCAGGGACTTATCACATCAAGATAGGCAAACAATCTTAGTCCTTATGTAGTTCATGTACTGAAAATACATCCATACCTAACAATGTACTCAAGAGTCTTATCACACCAAGATAGGCAAACAATCTTAGTTCTTATGTGGTTCATATACTGAAGATACATCCATACCTAACAATGTACACAAGAGTCTTATTACACCAAGATAGGCATACGATCTTAGTCCCTATAAGATGGATATACTGAAGATAAATCCATACCTAACACTGAATCTTTAATACACAGAGACTTATCACACCAGGATAGGCAAACAATCTTAGTCCCTATGTGGTTCATGCACTGAAGATACACCTATACCTAACAATGAAGCCTTAATACACAGAGACTTAGCACACCAGGATAGGTATACAAACTAAGTGCCTTTGGGTTTCATGTACTGAAGATACACCCATACCTAACACTGAATCCTTATTACACAGAGACTTAGAACACCAGGATAGACATAGAAACTAAGTGCCTTTGTGGTTCATATCCTAAAGTTACACCCATACCTAATAGTGAATCCTAAATACACGGAGACTTATCACACAAGGATAGGTATACAAAATAAGTGCCTTTGTGTTTTATATCCTAAAGTTACACCCATACCTAATACTGAATCCTTAATACACAGAGACTTATCACACCAGGATAGGCATACAAACTAAGTGCCTTTGTGGTTCATATCCTAAAGTTACACCCATACCTAAGACTGAATCCTTAATACAAAGAGACTTATCACACTAAGATAGGCATACAAAATAAGTACCTTTGTGGTTCATATCCTAAAGTTACACCCATACATAATACTGAATCCTTAATACACAGAGACTTATCACACCAAGATAGGCATACAAACTAAGTGCCTTTGTGTTTCATATCCTAAAGTTACACCCATACCTAATACTGAATCCTTAATACAAAGAGACTTATCACACTAAGATAGGCATACAAACTAAGTGCCTTTGTGGTTCTTATCATTAAGTAACACGCTTACCTAATACTGAATCCTTAATACAAAGAGACTTATCAAACTAAGAAAGGCATACAAAATAAGTACCTTTGTGGTTCATATCCTAAAGTTACACCCATACCTGAGACTGAATCCTTAATACAAAGAGACTTATCACACTAGAATAGGCATACATACTAAGTGCCGTTGTGGTTCTTATCATTAAGTAACACGCTTACCTAATACTGAATCCTTAATACACAGAGACTTATCACACCAGGATAGGCATACAAACTAAGTGCCGTTGTGGTTCTTATCATTAAGTAACACGCTTACCTAATACTGAATCCTTAATACACAGAGACTTATCACACCAGGATAGGCATACAAACTAAGTGCCGTTGTGGTTCTTATCATTAAGTAATACGCTTACCTCATACTGAATCCTTAATACACAGAGACTTATCACACCAGGATAGGCATACAAACTAAGTGCCGTTGTGGTTCTTATCATTAAGTAACACGCTTACCTAATACTGAATCCTTAATACACAGAGACTTATCACACCAGGATAGGCATACAACCTAAGTGCCGTTGTGGTTCTTATCATTAAGTAACACGCTTACCTAATACTGAATCCTTAATACACAGAGACTTATCACACCAGGATAGGCATACAAACAAAGTGCCTTTGTGTTTCATATCCTAAAGTTACACCCATACATAATACTGAATCCTTAATACACAGAGACTTATCACACCAGGATAGGCATACAAACTAAGTGCCTTTGTGGTTCTTATCATTAAGTAACACGCTTACCTAATACTGAATCCTTAATACACAGAGACTTATCACACCAGGATAGGCATACAAACTAAGTGCCGTTGTGGTTCTTATCATTAAGTAACACGCTTACCTAATACTGAATCCTTAATACACAGAGACTTATCACACCAGGATAGGCATACAACCTAAGTGCCGTTGTGGTTCTTATCATTAAGTAACACGCTTACCTAATACTGAATCCTTAATACACAGAGACTTATCACACCAGGATAGGCATACAAACTAAGTGCCGTTGTGGTTCTTATCATTAAGTAACTCGCTTACCTAATACTATATCATTAATACACAGAGACTTATCACACCAGGATAGGCATACAAACTAAGTGCCGTTGTGGTTCTTATCATTAAGTAACACGCTTACCTAATACTGAATCATTAATACACAGAGACTTATCACACCAGGATAGGCATACAAACTAAGTGCCGTTGTGGTTCTTATCATTAAGTAACACGCTTACCTAATACTGAATCCTTAATACACAGAGACTTATCACACCAGGATAGGCATACAACCTAAGTGCCGTTGTGGTTCTTATCATTAAGTAACACGCTTACTTAATACTGAATCATTAATACACAGAGACTTATCACACCAGGATAGGCATACAAACTAAGTGCCGTTGTGGTTCTTATCATTAAGTAACACGCTTACCTAATACTGAATCCTTAATACACAGAGACTTATTAAACCAGGATAGGCATACAAACCAAGTCCCGTTGTGGTTCTTATCATTAAGTAACACGCTTACCTAATACTAAATCCTTAATACACAGAGACTTATCACACCAGGATAGGCATGCAAAGTAAGTGCCGTTGTGGTTCTTATCCTAAAGTTACACCCATGCCTAATACTGAATCCTTAATACACAGAGACTTATCACACCAGGATAGGCATACAAACTAAGTGCCATTGTGGTTCTTATCACTAAGTTACACCCATGCCTAATACTGAATCCTTAATACACAGAGACTTATCACACCAGGATAGGCATACAAACTAAGTGCCGTTGTGGTTCTTATCCTAAAGTTACACCCATGCCTAATACTGAATCCTTAATACACAGAGCTTTAACACACCAGGATAGGCATACAAACTAAGCGCCGTTGTGGTTCTTATCCTAAAGTTACACCCATGCCTAATACTGAATCCTTAATACACAGAGCCTTATCACACCAGGATAGGCATACAAACTAAGTGCCGTTGTGGTTCTTATCCTAAAGATACACCCATGTCTAATACTGAATCCTTAATACACAGAGACTTATCACACCAGGATAGGCATACAAACTAAGTGCCATTGTGGTTCTTATCACTAAGTAACACGCTTACCTAATACGGAATCCTTAATACACAGAGACTTATCACACCAGGATAGGCATACAAACTAAGTGCCGTTGTAGTTCTTATCCTAAAGTTACACCCATGCCTAATACTGAATCCTTAATACACAGAGACTTATCACACCAGGATAGGCATACAAACTAAGTGCCATTGTGGTTCCTATCATTAAGTAACACGCTTACCTAATACTGAATCCTTAATACACAGAGACTTATCACACCAGGATAGGCATACAAACTAAGTGCCTTTTTGTTTCATATCCTAAAGTTACACCCATACCTGATACTGAATCCTTAATACACAGAGACTTATAACACCAGGATAGGCATACAAACTAAGTGCCATTGTGGTTCTTATCACTAAGTAACACGCTTACCTAATACTGAATCCTTAATACACAGAGACTTATCACACTAACATAGGCATACAAAATAAGTGCCTTTGTGTTTCATATACTGAAGAGACACCCATACCTAACACTGAATCCTTAATACAGAGACTTATCACACCAGGATATGCAAACAACTTAGTCCCTATGTGGTTCATGTATTGAAGATACACCCATACCTAACATTGAATCTTTAATACACAGAAACTTATCACACCAAGATAGGCATACAATCTTAGTCCCTATGTGGTTCATGTACTGAAAATACATCCATACCTAACAATGTACACAAGAGTCTTATCACACCATGATAGGTATACATTCTTAGTCCCTATGTGGTGCATATACTAAAGATACATTCATACCTAACAATGTACACAAGAGTCTTATCACAACAAGATAGGTATACAATCTTAGTCCCTATATGGTGCATATACTGAAGATATATCCATACATAACAATGTACACAAGAGTCTTATCACACCAAGATAGGCATACAATCTTAGTCCCTATGTGGTTCATATACTGAAGATACATCCACACCTGACAATGTACACAAAAGTCTTATCACACCAAGATATGCATACAATCTTAGTCCCTGTGTGGTGTATATACTGAAGATACATCCACACCTAACAATGTACACAATAGTCTTATCACGCCAAGATATGCATACAATCTTAGTCCCTATGTGGTTCATATACTGAAGATACATCCACACCTAACAATGTACACAATAGTCTTATCACGCCAAGATATGCATACAATCTTAGTCCATATGTGGTTCATATACTGAAGATACATCCACACCTAACAATGTACACACTAGTCTTATCACACCAAGATATGCATACAATCTTAGTCCCTATGTGGTTCATATACTGAAGATACATCCACACCTAACAATGTACACAATAGTCTTATCACGCCAAGATATGAATATATTCTTAGTCCCTATGTCGTGCATATACTAAATATACATCCATACCTAACAATGTACACACGAGTCTTATCACACCAAGATAGGCATACAATCTTAGTTCCTATGTGGTTCATATACTGAAGATACATCCACACCTAACAATGTACACAAGAGTCTTATCACGCCAAGATATGAATATAATCTTAGTCCCTATGTGGTTCATATACTGAAGATACATCCACACCTAACAATGTACACAAGAGTCTTATCACACCAAGATATGCATACAATCTTAGTCCCTATGTGGTTCATATACTGAAGATACATCCACACCTAACAATGTACACAATAGTCTTATCACGCCAAGATATGAATATATTCTTAGTCCCTATGTCGTGCATATACTAAATATACATCCATACCTAACAATGTACACACGAGTCTTATCACACCAAGATAGGCATACAATCCAAGTCCCTATGTGTTGCATATACTGAAGATACATCCACACTTGACAATGTACACAAGAGTCTTATAACACCAAGATATGCATACAATCTTAGTATCTTTGTGGTTTATATACTGAAGATATATCCACACCTAACAATGTACACAAGAGTCTTATCACGCCAAGATATGAATATAATCTTAGTCCATATGTCGTGCATATACTAAATATACATCCATACCTAACAATGTACACACGAGTCTTATCACACCAAGATAGGCATACAATCTTAGTTCCTATGTGGTTTATATACTGAAGATACATCCACACCTAACAATGTACACAAGAGTCTTATCACACCAAGATAGTCATACAATCTTAGTATCTTTGTGGTTTATATACTGATGATACATCCACACCTGACAATATACACAAGAGTCTTATCACGACAAGATAGGAATACAATCTTAGTCCCTATGTGGTGCATATACTGAAGATACATGTACACCTGACAATGTACACAAGAGTCTTATCACACCAAGATAGGCATACAATCTTAGTATCTTTGTGGTTTATATACTGAAGATACATCCATACCTAACAAGGTACACAAGAGTCTTATTACACCAAGATAGGCAAACAATCTTAGTCCCTTTGTAGTTCATGTATTGAAGATACACCCATACCTAACATTGAATCTTTAATACACAGACACTTATCACAACAAGATAGGCATACAATCTTAGTCCCTTTGTGGTTCATGTACTTAAGATACATCCACACCTGACAATGTACACAAGAGTCTTATCACGACAAGATATGAATACAATCTTAGTCCCTATGTGGTGCATATACTGAAGATACATGTACACCTGACAATGTACACAAGAGTCTTATCACACCAAGATAGGCATACAATCTTAGTATCTTTGTGGTTTATATACTGAAGAGACACCCATACCTAACACTGAATCCTTAATACAGAGACTTATCACACCAGGATATGCAAACAATCTTAGTCCCTATGTGGTTCATGTATTGAAGATACACCCATACCTAACATTGAATCTTTAATACACAGACACTTATCACACCAGGATAGGCATACAATCTTTGTATCTTTGTGGTTTATATACTGAATATACATCCATACTTAACAATGTACACAAGAGTCTTATCACACCAAGATAAGTATACAATCTAAGTCCCTATGTGGTGCATATACTGAAGATACATCCACACCTGACAATGTACACAAGAGTCTTATCACGACAAGATAGGAATACAATCTTAGTCCCTATGTGGTGCATATACTGAAGATAGATGTACACCTGACAATGTACACAAGAGTCTTATCACACCAAGATAGGCATACAATCTTAGTATCTTTGTGGTTTATATACTGAAGAGACACCCATACCTAACACTGAATCCTTAATACAGAGACTTATTACACCAGGATATGGAAACAATCTTAGTCCTTATGTGGTTCATGTATTGAAGATACACCCATACCTAACATTGAATCTTTAATACACAGACACTTATCACACCAGGATAGGCATACAATCTTAGTTCCTATGTGGTTCATATATTGAAGATACATCCACACCTAACAATGTACACAAGAGTCTTATCACACCAAGATAGGCATACAATCTTAGTCCCTATGTGGTTCATGTATTGAAGATACACCCATACCTAACATTGAATCTTTAATACACAGACACTTATCACACCAAGATAGGCATACAATCTTAGTACCTATGTGGTTCATGTACTGAAGATGCATCCTTACCTAACAATGTACACAAGAGTTTTATCACACAAGGATAGGCATACAATCTTAGCCCTAATGTAGTTCATACACTGAAGATACATCCACACCTGACAATGTACACAAGAGTCTTATCACACCAAGATAGACATACAATCTTAGTATCTTTGTGGTTCATATACTGAATATACAACCATACCTAACAATGTACTCAAGAGTCTTATCACACCAAGATAGGCATACAATCTTAGTCCCAATGTGGTGCATATACTGAAGATACATCCATACCTAACAATATACACAAGAGTCTTATCACACCAAGAAACGCATACGATCCTAGTCGCTATGAGGTGCATATACTGAAGATAAATCCATACCTAACACTGAATCTTTAATACACATAGACTTATCACACCAGGCTAGGCAAACCATCTTAGTCCCTATGTGGTTCATATATTGAAGATACACCCATACCTAACACTGAATCCTTATTACACCGAGACTTAGCACTAGGATAGACATACAAACTAAGTGCCTTTGTGGTTCATATCCTAAAGTTACACCCATGCCTCACTGAATCCTTAATACAAAGAGACTTATCGCACCAGGATAGGCATACAAAATAAGTACCTTTGTGGTTCATATCCTAAAGTTACATCCATACATAATACTGAATCCTTAATACACAGAGACTTATCACACCAGGATAGGCATACAAACAACGTGCCTTTGTGGTTCTTATCATTAAGTAACACGCTTACCTAATACTGCATCCTTAATACACAGAGACTTATCACACCAGGATAGGCATACAACCTAAGTGCCTTTGTGGTTCATATCCTAAACTTACACCCATACCCTATACTGAATCCTTAATACACAGAGACTTATCACACTAAGATAGGCATACAAACTAAGTGCCTTTGTGGTTCATATCCTAAAGTTACACCCATGCCTAATACTGAATCCTTAATACACAGAGACTTAGCACACAGATAGGTATACAAACTAAGTGCCTTTGTGTTTCATGTACTGAAGATACACCCATACCTAACACTGAATCATTAATACACAGAGACTTATCACAACAGGATAGGTATATAAACTAAGTACCTTTGTGTTTCATGTACTGAAGAGACACCCATACCTAACACTGAATCCTTAATACAGAGACTTATCACACCAGGATATGCAAACAATCTTAGTCCCTATGTGGTTCATGTATTGAAGATACACCCATACCTAACATTGAATCTTTAATACACAGACACTTATCACACCAAGATAGGCATACAATCTTAGTCCCTATGTGGTTCATGTACTGAAGATACATCCACACCTGACAATGTACACAAGAGTCTTATCACGACAAGATAGGAATACAATCTTAGTCCCTATGTGGTGCATATACTGAAGATACATGTACACCTGACAATGTACACATGAGTCTTATCACACCAAGATAGGCATACAATCTTAGTATCTTTGTGGTTTATATACTGAATATACATCCATACTTAACAATGTACACAAGAGTCTTATCACACCAAGGTAGGCATAAAATCCAAGTCCCTATGTGTTGCATATACTGAAGATACATCCACACTTGACAATGTACACAAGAGTCTTATCACACCAAGATATGCATACAATCTTAGTCCCTGTGTGGTGTATATACTGAAGATACATCCATACCTAGCAATATACACAAGAGTTTTATCACACCAAGATAGGCATACAATCTTAGTATCTTTGTGGTTCATATACTGAAGATACACCCATACCTAAGACTGAAGCCTTTATACACATAACGTTATCACATTAGGATAAGTCACATCAGTGTTCTGGTGATGAAGTTTAAAATATTATAGTAGTGAAACTCAAAGAACTCTATATTTGAAAAGTCTTTCGACATAGACTTGTTAATTTTTAAAATAAATGTATCTGAAAACTATCTATATTTTATTTTATCTGCTTTTGGGTTTCAAAACGTACGATATATCATCCATGCATATACTACCTTATTTATAACATCGTGACAACATACGTGATTAACTAAAACGAAATCTATAGAGAATTGGTTAAATTCAAATAATGAAATGCTCCATAAATAGTGAGATATATATCAAATAAATAAACAAGCCACGTCATATTCTTATGCAATATGCTTAAAATTAATGTTCAATAAAAATGTAGGGGCTTGTATATATAGTCAAGTTTATCCTCATTTACAACAATTACTCCGTGATTTATAACAATTTGCACGAACGAAACTGCTACTTCATATCGATTGAGAAGCATGAATTTATCCTCAGTTTTAAAGGTAACTGATTGATTGAAAACTCATGAAATATGAAAATTCTACATTTACTAATTTAAAGTTAAAATCATATTCCAGTGTAAACAATGTGCATTTTTCTTAGACTAGGTATGTAAATTTAGTTAATCTGTTGACCTATAAACAATCTCATTCTTGAATACTTGGTAACTATGACACACTTAAAAATGAACACAGTATGACAGTTCAAGTCTGATGTAATCAGTTTAACACACACTAATATGGTAAATATACATATAGTATGTTTAGGTTTAGAAACAGTAACATGACGTGCATCAACGTGGAAATTTATTTTGAAACTTGATATTATAACATGAAACAACCTGGACGCAGTAAATATGAAATGTTCAATCCTTGTTTCAATAAAATGATACCTTTGAATCTTAATACTACAGCGCTACATTGGACGCAGTAAACATGACACATTAATGCATTGAGTCAGAAAAATGAAGTATATAAACCGTTCAATCCTTGAGATCTTTCAACGTGAAGTTTTTAATAATAAAATTTACTAAACCTGACAAAAATTATTGAATTGTATGCTTACAATTGTTTGTCCGCCTTTGACTTGTTTATCTTTTAAGTGCATTTGTTTTATTGGTGTTCGAAAATTAAATAGGTTGGAGGCAAATCTCCTATTAATCGGATACAGGATAGCGTGAATATTTGGGTGTCCGGACAATTCGTCCCACGGACATTTCGTCCCCCAAGAAAAATGCGGACATTTCGTCCCACTTTGTGGAACGGCTACCTGGGTAGGGTTTGATAAATAGTCTCCAAATATTTCTAAACGGACACTTCGTCCCACCTGAGAGAAGGGTTGTAAAAAGGTTAGGTTAGGTTAGGTTAGGTTCTCTCAGGGTGGGAAGAAGTGTCCGTTTAGAAATATTTGGAGACTAATTATCAAACCCAACCCAGGTAGACACTCCACAGAGTGGGACGGAGTGTCCGCATTTTTCTTTGGGGACGGTTCGGCCCGCAGTCTCACCAAGGCACTCTGCTACAGTCCCATTTGTGGATCTCGGCATGTCGCCTCGTGAGGAATATCGGCGAACAGCCTCGCCAGAATTGTTAAGCAGTATGACCATGAATTTTGGTTTTTGGGGCAGTGGAGTCCATAAACATTGTCTTTTCTAAAATCTGATGTTATATTAGTAATTAAGAGAAGAATATATTTAATTTGTTACCCCACTTTGATGTATTAGTTTAACATTATCCAATAAACATATTCAAAAAATATATATATATATTAAATAATTCCACCACATATGGACAGGTAAGTAAACAAAACACACATGATCTTCTAAGCAATAAATTGTTAAGTAATTCCCACACGGGACATCTTGGAGCCTCAAGGGCACAAATTAGAATTTTCCCAGGGTTGATAACGGTGCTAATCGATTTCTCGTGGTCGGAAAACCCAAAAACAATATAAAATTAAAAATTCTTTGAGCCAAAAAAATTTCGTCCGGACGTGGCTTGTTTTAGATAATCATAATTTATGTTCAGGTACTTAAATACAGGTAAATAAAATTAATTATTTTGGCAAAACAGCTTTTTCTTGGCTGAGGATAACTATATCGTCCACGTTGTGTGGGTATGGCAACGATAGTGAAGTTTTAAAACATGGCTTGCCTAAAGCATGAACTGCTTTAAGTAGATGTATATTTATTTGAGCGTGAACTTTCTGCACTTGTTTACAAGGGAGCACAGGACAGTATGCGGTGTCCTTGACACTGCACTCTGTCATGCCGCAGGCTTCCGTGTTTTGTTTATGCGTTGACTAATTGATGTTTGCAAACCTATTTCTTGATGACTAAAATGTTTAGCTTGTGTGTTTTGTTTTCCCAATGGAGCTACTATCTTCATCCTCATAAAGTCAGAGTTGTTTTCACATCATCACTATGCTAAACACAGTTATTGAGGGAGAAAGCCCTGTGATTTAACTGTGGTAACTTTTAAATGACGACAGTTTTAATTACAAGATATGTAATGTGTTGGAGAGTATACTGTTGTTGTATATATGTATGACAAAACATGTAACAGTAACACATCTTGCATCAAGTGTGTGCAACGTGGGTAGGTCTATTTATTCATGCTTCACTGTGATGACACAAATATTACCGGTCAGCAAAAATCTATAGAATGAAGATCCAATGAAAGAGTGTATGAATTAGAATTCATGTGAGTGTGTGTGTGTGTGTGTGTGTGTGTGTGTGTGTGTGTGTGTGTGTGAGCGCGCGCGTGCGTGCGTGCGTGTGCGCGTGCGCGTGTGCGTGTGCGTGTGCGTGTGCGTGCGTGCGTGCGTGTGTGTGTGTGTGTGTGTGTGTGTGTGTGTGTGTGTGTGTGTGTGTGTGTGTGTGTGTGTGCGTGCGTGCGTGCGTGCGTGCGTGTGCGCGTGCGCGTGTGCGTGTGCGTGTGCGTGTGCGTGTGCGTGTGCGTGTGCGTGTGCGTGTGCGTGTGCGTGTGCGTGTGCGTGTGCGTGCGTGCGTGCGTGCGTGCGTGTGTGTGTGTGTGTGTGTGTGTGTGTGTGTGTGTGTGTGTGTGTGTGTGTGTGTGTGTGTGTGTGTGTGTGTGTGTGTGTGTGTGTGTGTGTGTGTGTGTGTGTGTGTGTGTGTGTGTGTGTGTGTGTGTGTGTGTGTGTGTGTGTGTGTGTGTGTGTGTGTGTGTGTGTGTGTGTGTGTGTGTGTGTGTGTGTGTGTGTGTGTGTGTGTGTGTGTGTGTGTGTGTGTGTGTGTGTGTGTGTGTGTGTGTGTGTGTGTGTTTGTTTTGTAGCCTTATTAAAGCTACTATTTATTTTTAAATGTTGAACAACTGAAATGAGAGATTAAAATGAAACTTCTTCAATGATAAAAATTTTTCTTTATTTATCTTCTTATAAATTACTTCAAAACATAAAATTGGTTTCTTCTTAAAATAATAATAAAAACGAAAATAAAAATATCTTTTTTTATACGCTCAATGGAACATAAATAAATTAAAACAACTCTTCCAAAATAATAAATTAAAATATCTTCCGAACAGAACCTTTTTTATTATTTGACTTTTCTTAATAAATTTCTTTAAACTTTTAAATCAAACATTTCAAAATTCAAAATTGTAATAAATTTTCTAAATTCTTTAAAATTGTATAAATTGCTTTAAAATTGCTTTAAAATTTTAATTGTTTAAAATTGTTTAATTTTTCTAAAATTGTAAAAATTTCTTTAAATTGTAAATTCTTTAAATTGCCTCCGGGATATCTGGAACCAAAAGAAATAACCAGCTTTTAGTGACTTGAAACATTTTCCTTTTACTTACAAAGTTTTAAACAGAAATCAAAACACTCTAAAAATGTGTCACTAGAATAGTGACTTCAAACCAGAAACAAGTTTAACCACGCATGCTTGGTGGATCTTACCCTATCTACTAAAACCCTACTGAAAATCTCTAACTAAAGAAAATTTGTAAAAAATTACTTACGTAGCTGTCCTGGAGGTTTCAAATCCAAAATTGACCACAACAAAGCTCAACCGGCAAACACCCACTCACTCACACGCGAACTAAGAAAAATTGCCGCTACGGTAAAAGTAACACCGAAACGGTAAAGTCGCCGTGTACTCGAAAGAGAATCGAACGTGGTCACACTCAGGAAGATATCGCAGAACTACCGGAACGCTCGCAACCCTTTCACCAACGGACTTACTCCACTTGACTCTAGAAGCTAAACCAACCAATAAGAACCCTCTAAACCAAGACATCTGAACAGGTAAGGGTCACCAAACATGTTAACTTCAGAAAACATGTCGCATGAAATTGACAGGAAATTAACAGACGAGAAAATACTGGTTATTTAACTATTTTATATGGGAAAAACTACTTTTTTTATTTGAAGGGGAAGATTCTGATTTTTTCTCAAAACTTGGAGAATTTATATCGAACACTTTTGTAAAACAAACCAAACTCCTAAACCTGTCAGTTCTTACAATATTTAACATTTTCTAAATACAATTTTCTAATTTAATTATAATGAAACAATTAACAATTGTTACATTATTTTCCCCCTTCAAAAAGAATTTTTTTTTTAAACCCTATCTTCATAACATCTCTAAAAGGACTTGAGATTTTCTAACCTAACAAGAATTTTCCAAATCTACCCTAAATTTTTCTTTTCCAGATCTCCAAAAAAAGTTTTTCTCTCTTATACTACCATCTTACAAACTACTATTACACATTTAATTCATTTTCAACAGTCACTTGATAATAGGTCAAGAGCACGAGACCCCTGTTCATTGTTTACAGGCATTGTTGTCCATAGTCCATTGTCCTCACTCCAAACAGAAGAACGGGACAAGCAAGAATGCCCCCATCTCCCACAGGTGACTCTCCATCAGCTGACTGGGCCGATCAATACTAGACTGGTTTTCGTTGACCTTGGCTCCTCACTCCACTCCAGTCCTCCGAATTGTTCCACATATGCAAAAGTTAACCAAAGTGACATTACAGTCTGTATACGGTAGGGTGGCGCACGGACCCGCCAGCTACCTGTGTCTGTCCTTTCCTCCCCCGGCGCTCGCGGCTGTTTCCATAATGAGTCACCAACTAGCCCCTCTAATAGAATTATTAACTTTTTTTACTTTCTCATAATATCTCAATTTTAATAGAATATTTGTAAAGTACTAACAAAACTAAGAAAAGTGATATAAAACATGATGTGCTTTGATTATAAATAACGAAATGGTCGAAAGTTATTTTTTAGCCGGAATACTGTATGATTTGTTAAATGTTTTATATTTCTCATAATTCCCTAATCTTGATACAATATTATTTTAAGAGTTCTTTGAAAAAAGGTAGAATAATTTAAAACTATGTTATCGCATACTATTTAATCAGCCAAAATATCATTAAATAGGCAACACTACATACTTTACAGTTTATTTGATTAATAAATCAACATTATTTTATATTACTCCCAGTAATCTTCTTCAAGCCAAAGTATTTAGTGTCCAGAAGTTGAGCATTTTCCATTTATCTTCCATGTTGTTTCCGTGTGACATTGAAATAAAACAAAATCGCGCTAAAACCAATATACAATATTTTAAGATTGCAGTTAATTTTTTACCATTCGTTATATTTTATTACTAGTTCTAATGACATTAAAATGTTTTAAAGCATACATTGAAATGTTACAGTACCCGCTATTCATCAATCATCGCAACCTTATTGTCATGACTAATAAAGAAGTAGTAATATCTTATTATACTCTACTTATATTAAAAAAAACGTTTAAAGTCTCTGTAAATTTGAAGATAATTATTTTGTTTTACTGTATACTATTATCATATTTTTATACCCTTTTTGTAATCATATATATTACGTCCAATAAAATTTTCTAGGTAAATAGATTTTATTTTTTATTTTACCTGATTACTCTAGAGGTGACACTCCCAGATCGTCATCGTCATCGCTGGTATACCAGTCACTGTCATTCGATTCACCAGGGGCCAGATTAATGACTAGTTCTTGGACACTGACGTCATCAAGTCCTTCGTTTGTCCAGTCTGCCTCGACTTCTTTCTTGACGTGTTCAACGCATTTGCGCCAATCTTCTGAGGTGAAGGAGTTTACAGCTTCCATAAACAAATCCTGAACATCGTTCAATTTAAATGTAGTATTCCTTGCTGCTACATACCGCTTCAAAGTTGACCAAACCAGCTCAATTGGATTGTAATTACAGTGGTACGGTGGCAGTCTGATTACTTTAAACCCACGCTTACAGGCTTCTTTATCTATTACGTAAGATTTTCTTTGTTCCTTATGCAGCTTTACAAGACTGTATAGTTCTGGCTTCCGCATGTCTGGTGAATATGAAATGCCGCGAGTGTTCAGCCATTCCTCCATTTCACACTTTCGTGAGCCAGATGTTGGCGCTTTGTTGGCTACTTGAGAGTGGTAAGGTGCGTTGTCCATTACTATTGTCGAACCATTTTTTACTAGCGCGAATTTGTTTTATTTCAGTGTCACACGGAAACAACATGGAAGATAAATGGAAAATGCTCAACTTCTGGACACTAAATACTTTGGCTTGAAGAAGATTACTGGGAGTAATATAAAATAATGTTGATTTATTAATCAAATAAACTGTAAAGTATGTAGTGTTGCCTATTTAATGATATTTTGGCTGATTAAATAGTATGCGATAACATAGTTTTAAATTATTCTACCTTTTTTCAAAGAACTCTTAAAATAATATTGTATCAAGATTAGGGAATTATGAGAAATATAAAACATTTAACAAATCATACAGTATTCCGGCTAAAAAATAACTTTCGACCATTTCGTTATTTATAATCAAAGCACATCGTGTTTTATATCACTTTTCTTAGTTTTGTTAGTACTTTACAAATATTCTATTAAAATTGAGATATTATGAGAAAGTAAAAAAAGTTAATAATTCTATTAGAGGGGCTAGTTGGTGACTCATTATGGAAACAGCCGCGAGCGCTGGGGGGAGGAAAGGACAGACACAGGTAGCTGGCGGGTCCGTGCGCCACCCTACCGTATACAGACTGTAGACAGTGTTGAAAAACAACTCTCTGTTGCGTGTTCTGTGTGATGCAGTGTAGAGTGGATCAGAGAGCTATTCAAAAGAATTCTTTTATCTATTTCCCCATTACAATGAAGTGCTTCAAAATGAGTGCTCAGTGTCGTTCCGTTTGGTGAAAACCAGGAGTTTCGCAGTCAATAAGTGCTGGGATACAAAAGAAGAAAGAAAAAAAATTGGGTGCGTAAGTCCACTCATATTAAAACAATTCACCAACAAGTCAAAATTCAAAATTGTTCTCCATTTCTGATCCCATTTGCTTCTCCTTTGAGTGTTGTGTTTGGTTTTGTTGTTATTTACAAACAATTGGAACAGGCTGGAAACTGGTATTGGATATACATTACAATTATAAACATATAATTTTTCAACTTACATTTTGTTTTAGAAGTTCAAAATCCTTTCTTGTACTATTTAACACACTTATAATATAACAAAAATACAAATACAGGTTATATTTCAAATACATAATATTCATGGATAATTAACTAACTCAATATATTTTACATAAACAAAATTTGTTTACTCTTTGCTTACTTTTATCCACCAAGCAATTTATTCGAACATAAGAAATTCATTAAACTTTTAAAATAATAACTTTGACAGTCTTAATCTAACAATTTTTATCCAACAATCTTAATCTAAAATTCTTAATCTACAATCATCAAATATTTACTTTGACATGACATTCTTTTGCTGAAAGTACATAATTAATATACTAATTTCACTTTTCTGAAAATGAATTATACCATGAGCATTAGTAATCCGTTATTTACAAAAAGACATATAACATGTAAACAAAATTAGTCATTCATTATCAACTTCAATAATCAAATAATACATTTTAAATAAATTTCAAATATATCAAGTAACTTTGTTTACCCATTTATTTAATCACACAAATATTTTTTTTGTGACCTGAAAATTATTAATTGCTGAAAAAATTTTTTCATTTAAAAATTTA